>JAPKLW010008889.1:0-12734 GCA_026898455.1 Plectranthus barbatus | reverse complement strand
TCTTTCGAGGCTTTTCTTAAAGCTACTCCGTGTGTCAATCATTTGAACACGAGACTCCAAGCTTCTAGCTTGTGAGTTATTGATCTCATTTGGTGTTCTTTCTCATTCCGAGGAAGAACATAGCAGCTCTTGAGCCAGCCAGCTCCAGAGTTATTACGGGCAGTTTTGCCGCCAGCAAGAGTCAAGTTCTTGGGAGAACTCAACACCCAATCAGTCGGAGGAGGAGGTTGAAGTGACGTGCTCGCACTCCATCCGTCTGACGAGAGTTGAAGAAGGACAAGGACCGGGAGCGGTTGATCCAGTGGACTGGTAGACAAGGCATCTACCAGCTGGAAATAGATCGTAGGAAATCTTGTACCGGATTACTCTTTTTAGTGAATTTCCAGTGCTTCGACTGGAGAGTGGACGTAGATCTGTTGATCGAACCACTATAAAATATCCTTGTTATTTACTGCTTTCAGCATTTACTTACTGATTTAAAACCCAGCACCCAAGTGCTGGAGTATAACTGAAACCAGTTTATAACTGTGCAAACTCGACTCTAAAATTTTCTAAGTCCTGAGTCATCAGCTGACCAGCCAGTTGCCAGTCAGCTGAATACTCAGTTGCCAGTTGACTTACCAGCTGACAAGGTCCCAGTCAGCTGTGTAACCAGCAGAGTGCAAGAAACGAACTTACGTATTTTCCGCTGCCAAAGTATACCCTGATATCCGGGACCAACAAGTGGTATCAGAGCGAGGTTCTTACAGACCGTTCGTTTCTGTGTCGCTTAGGACCGTGATCCACGTTTCCTTGCACTCCTGTTTGTTTGTCTGTTTGTCTAGCTCAGGTACTTCAAGATGAATATCCCAAAGCTAATGGACTACAAGACGGAGAAGCATTCTACATGGCGAAAGAGGACGCTTATCTCCCTGAAGAGCATCCATCCAGACATGAAAGATGTTCTGGAGACAGGGCCAATAGAGATCACCAAGATTCAGCATCAGCTGGGAGATCGTCCAGTTGCGGTGGTCCCAAAGCCCCAAGATGAATGGAATGCTGAGGACAGAAAGCGGAATCAGCTGGATTCCATTGCACATGAGCTGATCCTTGCGTGCCTTCCAGAATCGCTGATGGAGGACGCACTGCAGTTTGATACTACTAAGGGAGTATGGGATTTTCTTGATAGTTTATGTTAAGAAACTGACCAAATGAAACGCAACAAATTGCAGGTTGCGGTGGATAGATATGAGTCCTTCCAGATGCTGACTGGAGAAACCATCAAGGAGATGGAGGCGAGATTCAACGCCATTGTCAGCGAGCTGAAGTCTCTGGGCAGGGAGTACGAAAATGCTGATCTTAACTCGAAGATCCTGTCCAAGATGCCAAAGGAGGATTGGTTTGTGAAAACCACCGCACTAAAGGAGAAAGATTTATCCAAACTAACTCCTAAAGAAGTGTTTGCTCAGTTGCAGGCACATGAATGGGATATCCAGATGGTGAATAAAAACGAGGCTATCAGGAATGTTGGATCCCCCAGCGTTAAGGCTCAGGACGAAGCTTACTTCGTCAAGAAGGACTTCAAGCGGATGCCCAAGAAGCCCTTCCATGCTGACAGGCCTGCTGGGCAGACCAACCAGCCGAAGGAGATCCCATCCACGTCAGGATCTTACTCCAAAAGTGGCGAGAGCTCTATCGCTGAACTTGAGCAGCAAATGAAACGACTGGCCGTCCTACTGGAAAAGGCTAAGTCAAAGCAGGGAGTCTCTTCAAGCTCAACTGACGGGAAATTCGTCAAAAGAGCTCCTCGTGCTTGCTATCAATGCCAATCCCCTGACCATTTAAAATTTGAATGTCCGCAGGTGGACAAAACTGAGAGGGAACGGCTGAAGAAGCTCTTTGAAGAGCGTGCCTCCAAGGCAGTTGCCAAAGCCATGCTGACAAGGACTGAAGTTCCTGATATCCCCGACCATGATGATGGGGAATACGAGTCAGATGGAGAGTCTGAAGAAGAAGCTCTTCTGGCATTCATGGCTGCTCTAGGAGAAGTGTCAGCTGAAGAAGATGCTGACAAGGAAGAACATCTGGCATTGACTGCTGATGATGAGGTACAATCAGATCCTCAATTGCATATCATGCCTGTTCAAATCATAGACGATTCTGAGTCGCATTGCTCCGACTCAGAAGATGTCACTTTAGATGTTCTTCAGCATGAGTTTTTAAAATTTTATGAAATGAAAAATGTTTTAGCTGGCGAAAACACTTCGCTGAAAAATCAAGTTTCCATTTTGACCAGTGAGATTGAAAAATCTAGGTCACTCAGCGAAGAGCTAGAAACTTTGAAAAAGGCTCATTTCGACTTGCTCCAAGATTTTCAAAATACAAAAACTGAGCGAGATAACCTTCACAGTCTCGTTCTGGAGCAAGAAAATAAAATTAATTTTCTAAACAAGGGCTCTAAGGATTTAGAGGCAGCTCTAAGTCATTGGAGAAAACCTTATGATAAATCCGGGTTGGGATTTACAAATGATTCGAGCATAAACCAACCCAATGCTGGTAAGGGTAAGGGCAGAACGGTAAATGAGTCAGCACCAGCTGGTACTGCCAGCATACCTCGTATGGCTGATCAGCAAAGGAATCATCAGCCCAGATATAGAGGTGAGTCATCACGACAACAACCTCGACTGGCAAATTCCTCTGCTGACAGGACGCCAGCACACCCTAAGAAGCTGACTAAGCCAAAATATTCCAAGGCAAGGAAGTCAGCACCAGCAGCCAGTGGAACCCGACAGCCAGCACCAGCTGTCCAGAGGTTCCACACACAACCTTATAAGTATGCCAGTTGCCAGCATACTTACAAGGGGTCCCACTCTCAGCAGAATACTGAGAGAAGGACAATTCCCGATAGGAGGAATACCTATCGGAGGCCTGAGCCCAATCAAATGTTTTCATCAAGGGCTAGGAAGGCTAACCACCGTGGTCCACAGTTCCAAAGACCACCAAGGCAGCACAAGCGGTCGGAAAGAAATTTCCGATCTCCTCAGAAGAAGAATACTTCTAGAGGAACTGCACACACAGCCACACCTTCCAAAAACAATTCCATGCATTATTTTAAGAGGAAGGGAAAGGCTACAAGTAATGTCAGCAAGGGTAACACTGAGCTGAAGATTACTCAAATCTGGATTCCGAAAGGAATGTTCCAGAGATCTAACCCTGCAGGACCCGCTGATGATCGGGGACCTAAATGATTTCATTTTTCTTGCAGGAACAGGATCATGCGTATCAGCTTCAGAAGTCGAGCGAGTGGATCATTGACAGTGGTTGCTCCGCTCATATGACTGGTGAGGAGTTCTTATTTTCGGAGCTCACCAAGGTCAGAGGACCTCCAGTTATTTTTGGTGATAACTCCAAGGGCAGAGTTATCAGCAAGGGATGCATAGAGAAGGATGATGTGCGTATTGTCAACGTGTCCCTTGTTACCAACCTGAAGCACAACCTCCTGAGCATCAGCCAGCTGTGCGACAATGGTTACACCATTGTGTTTGACAAATCCGGGTGCCAGATCAAGAATGAAGAATCTGGCGAGACCAAGCTGAAAGGTGTCCGCAAAGGAGGGTTGTATGTCGTTGACTGGCAAAGCGGGAAGACTGATACATGCTTTGTTGCCACCAGTTCCATGGAGACCAACTGGCTGTGGCACAAAAGGTTAAGTCATTTGAATTTCAAAACTATTAATTATCTAACCAAGCATGATCTTGTAGATGGTCTTCCCAAGGGCGGGTTCAAGAAGGAAGGGATTTGCAAGGCCTGCCAGCAAGGCAAACAGACCAAGAAATCCTTCAAGAGCCAGTCGCCAGTTCACCCTAGTACCAGTCAGGTACTCGAGCTGTTACATATGGACCTGTTTGGACCAGTAACGCCGCAAACCATTGGAGGAAGACGATATTCGCTGGTGGTAGTCGATGACTACTCGCGCTATACATGGGTGAAGCTTCTCAGAACAAAGGATGAGGTGAAGGTGATTCTTCCAGAGTTGATCATCCAAGCTCAGAAGCAGAGAGAAGCTGTCGTGAAGCGAATTCGTTCGGACAATGGGACTGAATTCTGCAACGGTCCGCTGATGGATTTTTGCGCGGAGGCCGGGATCAAACATGAGAGATCTACACCAAGGCAACCACAGCAAAATGGACTGGCAGAACGTAGGAACAGGACGCTGAAGGAAGCAGTCCGATCCATGCTGGCTGAGTCTGGTTTGGGTCAGAGTTTCTGGGGAGAGGCGTTGGTGACTGCTTGCTATACTCAGAATAGGAGCGGGATCAACGACAGACTTCAGAAAACTCCCTACGAAGTGTACTTCGGTCGTAAGCCTACTTTAGCTCATCTTCGTGCATTCGGTTCTCCATGTTATATCCATAATAATGGGAAGTCGAACTTAAATGCTTTCTCGCCTAAAGCTGATGAGGGTGTGTTTGTCGGATATGGACACCCCTCTCACAAGGGCTATAGAGTATTTAACAAGACGACCCAGCTTGTGGAAATAACATGCAATGTTGTTTTTGATGAAGCTACTTTAGTGCGCAGGACCTTACGCCAACTGGCTGAAGATGTTCCTGAGGTCAATGATGTCAATGACCAGTTGGGCAGGAATTCTTCCAATGCTCAACCAACTGGTTCGACTAGACCGATGAATGGATCATCTTCACAACCAGTTACCTCAGGTGCCCATCAGCAACCTGAGAGGGTCGGTGATGCAAATGACCTTGCTGAGACCTTACACTCAATCTCCCTGAGTGGACCCAGTAACAATCTAGGGGGAATCCCTACTGGCCTTTTTGAAGAAGAAGGCAGTGATGGACCAGCTGGAGAGGATGTTCCAGCTGATGCTGACAACATTGGTGGAGATTCAGACAACCAGTCAGAAGGTGATGCTGATGAAGTTGTTCCAACTGGTGAAGGTCCAGCACCAGCTGATGTTGCAGCTCCGACTGGTGGAAATGTGGAAGCACCAGTCGCCAGGACAGAAGAACCTGTTTCACAGCCGGCACCAGCAGTCGCTGGTCCTCCCAAATGGCTGAGGGATCACCCATCTGATGCTATTCTCGGTAATCCGGAAGGTTCTGTCCAGACTCGACACGGCAGAGCGCTTTTATCTTGCTTTATCTCTCAGATGGAACCTACGTCCATCAAAGATGCGCTCGAATCTGCCGATTGGATCAATGCCATGCACGAAGAGCTTGCGGAGTTCACTCGCAACAACGTTTGGGACTTGGTAGAGAGACCATCACACCAGTCAGTGATCGGCACCAAGTGGGTTTTCAAGAACAAGCGAGATGAAGATGGCATTGTGGTCCGGAACAAAGCGCGTCTAGTAGCCAAGGGCTATAGACAGTGTGAAGGGATCGATTTTGATGAGACCTTCGCACCAGTTGCCAGGATGGAGGCGATACGGCTGTTTTTGGCTTATGCAGCGTATCACGGCTTCACAGTGTTCCAGATGGACGTGAAGAGTGCATTCTTGAATGGCGAACTAAAGGAGGAGGTATATGTAGAGCAACCTCCTGGATTCGAAATTGGCACCAAAGTGTACAAGCTAAGGAAGGCCCTGTATGGATTGAAACAGGCGCCCAGGGCTTGGTATGATACACTATCTCAGTTCCTCACCAGAAATGGATTTCGAAAAGGGAAGATCGATCGGACTCTCTTTCTTCTCAACGATGGAGCTGACATGCTGATGGTGCAGATCTATGTCGATGACATTATTTTCTGGTCGAAGAATATAACTCTTTGTGAGAAGTTTTCTCAACTGATGCAGACCTCATTCCAGATGAGTATGATGGGCAAGCTGACATACTTCCTAGGACTTCAAGTCCAGCAATCTGCTGATGGTATTTTTATCAGCCAGCGGAAGTATACCAAGGATCTTATTCAGAAATATTGCCCAGAGAAGACTAAGTCTCTAAGGATCCCGATGAGTACCAGCTGCCAGATATTTCTTGATGAGCAAGGGGAATCAGTTGATCCTACTGTATACCGAGGAATTATTGGATCACTTCTCTATCTCACAGCCAGCAGACCCGACATTTCTTATTCAGTCGGAGTGTGTGCCAGATTTCAAGCTAATCCTAAGAAGTCACACATGGAAGCTGCTAAACGGATTGTGAAATATCTGAAGGGGACAGAATCTCTTGGAATATGGTATCCCAGAAATGATGAGCTTACGCTTATCGGATATTCAGATTCAGATTTCGCTGGATGCCGTATTGACCGCAAGAGTACCAGTGGTACGTGTCAGTTTCTCGGACACAAGCTGATTAGCTGGTTCAGCAAGAAGCAGCACTCTGTAGCTACTTCTACCACTGAGGCTGAGTATGTTGCCGCTGCCAGTTGCTGTGCTCAAATTATTTGGCTCAAGCAACAACTGGCTGATTATGAAGTGGACACTGGCTGTGTTCCTATTTATTGCGACAACAACAGTGCTATGTGCATCACGAAGAATCCGGTTCATCACTCCAGGACCAAGCACATAGACATTCGACATCACTTCATTCGTGATCATGTCGAGAAGAAGGATGTCAGCGTGGACTACATTCGTACTGAAGATCAACTGGCTGACATCTTCACAAAGCCCCTGCCAGAAGCAAGATTCAAGGAGTTGTGCATCAAACTCGGTCTTATGGAGATTGATGCGAGCCTTAATGATGAGGCAGAATGAGTCCAAGCTCTCATTCTGTTCTTGATCTTCTGGTGGATGCTGATTACGACTGAGTCCAAGCTCTTAGTCGTTTCACATTCCTCGTATGTTGTTTCTCAACAAGTGGTGTCTTTCAACCACAGGTGGTATCTTCTGGCGGAACTTTTTCCTCAATTGTCCAAGGAAATGAGTCCCAGCTCTCATTTCATCTTGCCAGCTTTTATTTTCTGCTGAAGCGAAATTGGGTCCCAGCTGCCACCTTCTAGCAGTGTTGAAGAAATGGATTCACTTCCAGTTGCCAGCAGATAACTGGTGGTCATTCCCACGACTGGCGAAAATTGAGTCCAAGCTCTCAATTTGGTTAAGGTCGCTAGTCTGATCATCAAGTGGTATCAGTTGCTAACTGATGAGTTTACCAGCAGGACGTGCTACCAGCAAGTGGTTGATTTCTCAAGTGGTCTCAGTTGCTAACTGATGATGTATATCTACTAGGTGGTATCAGCTGCTAACTGAAGAAATTATCATCAAGTGGAGAAATGGCTCTTCAATAAGTGGTATCAGTTGCTAACTGATGAGTTTGTCAGCAGAATGTATTATAAGCATGTGGTATCAGTTGCCAACTGATGAAGAGGCCAACCAGTTAGGGGGAAGTATGCGACTGGCGTATGCTGGTGATGCCCAGCCAAGCCAGCTGTCGCAGAAATGGCGGGATTGTTCAAATCCATGTAGCGTGTACTGGCCTCCGAATTTAATGCGGCATTTAATGCCACATTTAATGTGCACAGTGGCTGCGCAGTCCGACGTTTGGTTTCCACCAACTACAGCGCACCACGTCAGCACCACGTCGTGCAGCACGTCAGCACGACCACGCCCGTCAACACAGGGAAACGGGCCTGCTGATGACCGTCGATTCCCGCTTGCTGAGCGTTGATCCTGGTCGTCTGATCTTGCATGGACTCGAGTATAAATACTCGAGACTCTTCATCGAAAAAACCTTTACGATCTTTCAAAGTTTTTTCCAGCCCTAATCTATCTCATTTCTCTCTCAAAATTCTTAAGTTTCCTGAGATTATGGCTTCATCTTCACGCCCCCAACTGATAATCCCCCGGAAGACAACCCACCTTCCACATCTTCATCGTCTGGTGAGCCCAGACTACCAGTTGCCGAGCAGCACATGCCGACGTACACCGGCATTGTGAAGATTGAGGATATTGACTATACTTATCCGTTCGCGCGACTTGTTGCCCTGAACAAGCCGGCAACCCGTGATCGGTTGTCAAATGCCCAAGTCAGAGCCGCACAAGTTCAAAAGGAGAAGATCCTCAACGAAAAATTGGCCAGAAAGAACTATGGGGAGGAGCTGATCGAGATGATCGATCATGAAGGCCTCCGACAGTATCTGACGGCGGCGCCCCAGACTTTCCATCCGCACCTGGTGGCGGAGTTCTACGCACGGGCGGTGATCGCCGACGGCGAACGGTCCTTCACCACTTCGGTCCGTCTCCCCCGAGTACCTTGCCGAGATGTTCGGGCTAAGGAACGAAGGCGAGGATGTGGCTACCTACCTTCAGAACAACACCGTCGAGTTCCAGAAGCGCTGGACCCAGTGGAAGAAGGCGGAGGTGACCACCTTCCGGACTGGAATGAGAAAGTTCGAGATGGACGAGTTTTGGCAGATGGTGTGCGACATAGTCGTACGAATGCTGCAGTGCGAAGTGGGGTCGTACGCAGAGCTGAGCATCCGGAAGTTCTCCGTGATGAGTGCCCTTGCTGACGGGATTCAAGGGAACTGGGCCGAATTCCTTTACGGCCGGCTCCTGGAAAACATCGGTAGGAACATCGACGTTCCGATTAAAGGGAGGTTTGCACATTCCGTATCCTTTGGGCTTCGTATCAGCCGCCTACTGGAGATGGAGTTGGGTGATGGGGTGGACCAGGGTGAGCAATTGGTCAGTTCGGACTTCATCCCTCCGACCAAGGAGCAAGCCAAACTCCCCCGCCCAGACTTCAAGAAGCCCAGGAGGCTGAAGGGGAAGACCTCAGTGAATCCTTCTGAGGGTGTCTCTGAGGAAGATGAGGTGGATGAGGGCGAGCAACTGCCAGTTATGGCTCGCCCGCTGACTGAAGAAGAAAGGGCTGCGCTCAAGCGCCAGCGAGAGACTGAGCATCTCTTCGCCCAGATGGGAGATGCAGTGGAAACGGCCACTGGCATCCATCCCCGGGACATCCGCATCGTCCCTACTGACGAGCCATCCCAGAAGAAGCCCAAAAGACCCAAGAAGCATCAGCATCAGCAGCCACATCAGGCACTGGTTCTTGGTCCAGCTCCAAGGAACATATTGGGACAGACCCAGGAGGAGCAGCTGGAGATTATGACCCGGAAGAGGAAGAGGGTCCAAACCAGAGCTCAGCTGGTGATGGAGCAGGCTAAGAAGGAGAGAAGTGCCTCCATTGTCAGGAGGAAGCAAGCCAAGGCAAGGCTGAAGGCCTTGGCAGCCCAGCGAAAATTAGAGGCTGAGCTGGCAGCCCGCGATGAAGCCTATGCCAAGGTGCAGGCTGAGCATGAAGCCAGGCGCCAGGAGGAGCTGGCTGAACAGCTGAGGCTGGCAAACAAGGGCAAAGGAAAGGCTGATGAAAGTCCAAGTGCCAGCCCCCCAGCTTCCCCACCACCAGGCGAGATTTTAGCAGAAGATACATATCAGCGCCTGCTGGTGATGGGAGTCGACGAGGACATCATGTCCATAGTCGAGCACTACCAGCCGGATGAGGACGAGGCTGGGAGCCCGCTGGCTGCGCAAGGGGATGCCAGCGGTGCTATTGCTGAAGATAAGGACCCGCTGGCTGCGCAAGGGGATGCCAGCGGACGCGGAGTTGCCGAAGAAGGCCCGCTGGCAGTGCAAGGGGTTGCCAGCGGAGGAGTTAATGAGCGGGCGACCACCCCGGAAAAACTGGCGGAGGAGAAGGAGGAGAAGGAGGCAGAGAAGGAAGAAGAGATGGATGTGGAGACTGGTGCAAGGACTGCTGGGAAGGCTCCCATTGTTATCTCTGATGATTCTGAAGAAGAGGAGCCACCAGTTGTCCAGCACTCCACAATCCAGAGGATGGAGCCAAGGAACCTGTTCCCAGATTTTGCAAAGGAAGGGCAGGCTCAGCTCGGTCGTCAACAGTCCCAAGGAGCCTCAACTTCTGGACGACCAGCGACATCCTCACCAGCACAGCCTCGACGTGCTGATTCGCGACCACGACGTGACATAACCGTCAGCGTCCTCAATTACAACGTGGTCGACGCTGATGAATATGAGGAGATGGTCAATGGACCCCATCGGTGGGAGTTACGCGGGGAAGAGGCCTTCGACACCTCTCAAGTGCCTGACTACAGCATTCTCAACATCATTCCCCTCCGCGGGCTCCCCCACCAGTCGGTCTTAGCTTCCCGCATCCAGGACTGGTGCCTGCCCCTCAGGCCGATGGAGTTCTACAACCGTACTCTGTATGAGTACGCAGAAAATATCACGGTGGAGGTCGAGGATGCCGTTGATTTCGACTTGTTTAATGACTTCCGGTATCTGTGGTTTGTCAACCCGACTCTGTACTGTGAGCTGCGGCGATGGAGGATCTTTGACCGTGTGGAGCGGTATCTCACGGTGGAGAAGCGTTCAGTTCTGTACGCTAGGCTGGGGCTGCAATACTGGAGGAATGAAGAGGACTGGGCGAATGAATTCATGGATACATTAACTGACGAGCCAGAGCCCTTGTCCCTTAGGCATGTCCGGCGGCGAGTGCAGAAGATTCTTGATTATCGCCTAAGGACTGGCAGCTCAGGACTCCCGAAGCCAAGGCGTGTCCGAGTGCCCTTTCTCCAGTTCCACCGCACCAGCCGGGGCTTTCAGGTGGTCTACGCTCTCCGAAGGATCCGAATACTGATTGCCCTCCCACCGCTCCTCCTCTACTTTGCCCGTCTGTTCGATATGGCAGCCACTGAGTTGCTAATTGATCATGTGGTGGAGGAGGATCCCTCCCGCAGCAGATGGCTGGTCCCTGCAGTCGCTGGTGCTCCGAATGTTGTGGAGCTGGAGCCCGTTGACTGGGTGGAGGCGGACTTTGCAGAAGAACAAGTCCCGCCAGCATCAGCTGAGATGCTGGTGGAGGAGTCAGCCGCAGACGAAGAGTCAGCAGCAGCAGCAGCATCAGCAGTACCAGAAGATGCACCAGCAGCCGCTGCAGAGCAAGTTGTGGATGGGGCATCTGGCGCTGATATAGTGATGGCTGAAGCCTCATCTGTTGAGCCCCCCACTTCGATGGCCCTGTCAGCAGAGCCTCTTTCCGAGGTCCATCCGCCTGCGCAACTGGTTGCTCTCATTGATGCCAGGATGGACCAGCGCTTTTCTTCCTACCGAGCAGAGATGGCGCAACAAATGGAGGCTTTCACCTCTGGGGTGAACTCTTTTTTGGCGCGGATCCAAGAGGGGGAAAGGGCGCGAGCAGTCGCTGATGAGGAGAGGGCTCGGCTTGCTGCGGAAGAGCGTCGCATTGCTGCTGAGGAGCGCTTGAAGAGGGAACAAGATATGGCGGCTCTTACAGAGATCTTGAGGAATTTAGCAAATCGCAATCAATCACCTGGATCCTCATCTCAGCCATAAGTCTTGTACTCTTCATTTTTTTGTGTAAGTAATTTTGTATCAGTTAGACTAGTCAGTTTTTAATCCTGTACTTGTAATTGTAACATCATTAATGGATTGATTACTGACGGGTTGACGACAATTTCTCATTGTCCAACTAATGTCAACTTTTTACTTACCAGCTGAACTTACACATTCAGTGTAATCAGCACCAGCACTCATTTTGATACTTTGTTGATTCTAACCTGGCTCAGAGTTTTACTTCAAAATTTAATCGAGCAATATCTCTCCAGTTTGAGGGGGAAGATTTTTAGGTTAGAGCTGATGTGAGGAAGTAGTTTCATGGGTTTAGATCTGATAGGTTTATTTGTAAAAACCCAGAAATGCTTTGTAACTTTCCTCATCAGCTGAGTGCTCGCTGGTTAGGCTTTGATCGCACCAAAAAGGGGGAAATTGTTGGGAAATCTGGCTAAGTTTCCCTTCTCCAGCTGATAGCTTAGATCTTAGATTTGGTGATTAAGTGTTTTGGTGGATCAAATCCTAAGTCCAACCAACGTCAGTTTGTCTCTAGATAGCTCTAGATCTCAAATGTAAAGTCCTGTTTAGGTCTTTTGAGTTGTAAGTCGCAGCTGATCAAGACTCATGCTGGCTACTGTTCACCAGCATGAGATGTGCTTACCAGTTGAGAGAAGTCTCACCAGCAAGCGGCTGACAAAGACTCATGCTGACACTGTTCATCAGCATGGAGTAGAGCTATTGACTGGTTACTGTTCACCAGTTGGGAAGATTTCACCAGCAGGAGGCTGAGAGATCTTACCAGCAGAATATGTGTTCTGGTTGACACTATTCACCAGCGGTGAAGCCACCAGTCACGGGAGATTCCAAGAGATAACATCAGACGAATTGGTAGACCTTGATTGTGCTAAGGAAAGTCACCAGCAGAGACTGCCAGCACAAGATCACCAGTATGATCTACCAGTCGGAGGTTATCAGCAGAATTCAAGATTCGCTCTCCCAGAGTCTTAGAGACAAAAAGAAGATTCGTCGAGGGATTAACTGACAGAGTATGACTTTAAGGAGGATACCTTAAAGTCTATCAGTTCAAGACTACCAGTTCCGTTTCCTCGTACTGACGAATAGAGTCGTTCTGACACAAAGAGATCTGTGTCAGATAAAGCGATCAAAGGTATGGCGCTTTCCGGAAATTCCTACCTGCCGCCTGCAGAAGGACATGCGAGGACAGAGACTTTTCCGGATGTGTCCAAACGGCTAGTATTTGAATCTGAATCTCACGTCTATAAATACGTGAGATCCAACAGCATTCAATACTCTTGCCCACTCTTAGCCACTCTTGACCTACCGAAAGCTCAAACGCATTCATATCAGCGAATAAGCAGTCTTTCGAGGCTTTTCTTAAAGCTACTCCGTGTGTCAATCATTTGAA
>JAPKLW010008888.1:0-12735 GCA_026898455.1 Plectranthus barbatus | reverse complement strand
ATACACGATCACCACAATTCAAGGTGATTCAAATATTTGTTTCTACACTGGGTCAAGCCAGATTCCAGAAGCGGTGCCTCCTTCACCTGCGGCCAACTCTTCTTCCAAGAAGCTGAAAAAGAACATTCTAGAACTAATGTTTGCCATATTGATTCTGTGGATCATCATATTTTAGGCTTTGAGCATTTTGTGTAATGTGAATGAACAATGAATGTCTCAAATAGGCATTCAATTCTACCCTTTTGGTTTTCTTTTAGATTTCTATGGATTAGAGTTTCAACTATTTCAATTCCCATTTTCATTCTTGAATAAAAATATATATCCATCTATGTTGCATATTTTTATAATAATTTATAGCCAAAATATATATATTTCCTTACCTAGATTATTACTTTTTGTTTCAATAGATCTTTAAGCAGTTTTTCCTATTAAATGCTTGTTAAACTTAGAAGAAATAATTTCATGAGCTCGATCCTCTATTAATGATCATTAATGGACCATTAAAGCTAAAATGTACTCCATCCGTCCCACTTTAATAGTCTCATTTCCCATTTTCGTGCGTTCCACTTTAATAGTCTCGTTTCTAAAAATGGTAACTTTTTCACACTCAACAATAAAATATTAATTCCACTCAACTCATTCTACATGTCTTGGTTATTATGCTAAAAGCAAATGAGACTATTAATGTGGGACGAAGGGAGTATTATTTAAGATCTAACAAAAATTAAAACTTATTATTTAACTATCAAGGATAAGTCCCTATAAGCGAATCTTATAGTGATGATTAAATACTTTAATTGTTTATGATTAGTTAATCACAATTTTAAGTGATTAAACAAATTTAAAATGAATTGGTCGCGGCTCCAAAGTCTTTTGGGTCAATATAGAAATTAAAAGAACATTGGGTACTCAATTGATCAGAACTTCAATTTGGGAAAAATCCCCAACTCCAAACCCTAAATCCTAAATCAAATTTCTAATAAGCTTCCAATTGAAAGCCAAACCTTCTCACCACCATATACCGCCGACCACCATGCGAGGTAGGGCTCCGGCAACGATGTTTCTCATCCATGCCAAATATTCTGGCTTTATCTTTTAAAGATTTCCACCCAAATATGCTGCTCATCATTGTCGCCGGCATGAAGTGCACCATTCTCGATCTTAATCCGGCTCTTTGTGATGATTGCTGTTCAAATTTTGTCCAATTGCAGGTATCTTGCATTATTCCATTGAAAATTAAATAGACATTGCGTTTCTGGGCAGCATGTAGCTGTTTATTCGTACATCGAACTCACCCCATTCTACATTCTTCATCCCTTGTCATGAATCGGAATTCGAATTTTCATTAAGCAAAATTATTAGTTTCTGCTCCATTTTTGTTAGTTTAGAGGTCGGTTGGGATTGAAAGGAATAGCAACATATAAACCTCTACATAATAAAAATTCTCTCCAATTTGAGTTTGAGTTTCTTATCAAGTTGTTTTTCACATAGACTTGGTATTGAAGTCTACGTTGTTTACGAATTTCCCCACGCATCACTTGGCATCGGATTCCTTCAGATTACATATTTAATATGAAATATGGATTTAGAAAACATCACAAAGCATAAACAATGATGGTGTCCTAATTTATATACTTAGTAAACTAGGAGAACTTGGTTCACTAGAAAGAAGTCAAAACGTTTTCGAGAGTTTTTTAGCAGACTGAAAGAGATGTTTCTTTTTTGTATCATCTGACTACTTCTTTTCTGAATTATAAAAAGTGGCAATTGTTGTAATCATATGATATAAGAGAGGCAAGTTCAGGAGCTCTTCTTATCACCAACTAATGTTTTATTTTTATTTTTTTCAACTTGTTCCAAGAAAATTTAAAAGTGAGCCACCGAAGAATGTTTCTCCAATTTTGGTTCTGTTCCTATCCATAAGAATTGGTGCGAATATACACGGTCTTGGCAGCATCAGATTAGAGAATTATACCTTTTCACATTTAAAGAAAGGGATTTTTATGACTTCCTACAAAATCAAGTATCCATGAATAACAGATTTTCCTCGATAATAATTTTGTCATGTCTTATTGTTGTTTCATAATCTGTCTTGTTGTTTCTCTGTGCACTAGTCTATCTCTATCAGCTGATGGTAAATGTTTCTGTGTTTATTTTTATTTTGGAGCATCAATTACTCTGTTTCTCCATGTTTTCAGCAGGCTTTTGATCTAGTGATCTGTTCTTGCAGTTTTCATCAGTATTGATTGTGGATCATCAACTCCGTCGAAAGATGAAAATGGAATCACTTGGGTGGGGGATGATAAGTATGTGCAGAATGGCGAATCCCATACTGTCAAACCTTCTTCTTCATTATCTCCTGTATTAGACACCCTCAGAGTGTTCACCACTCAGAAAAAGAACTGCTACCACATCGACTCAGTTAAACAGGGGCGTGTCCTCATACGTGCTAGCTTTTACTATGGAAACTACGATGGCAAGAATTCACCTCCCACATTTGCTCTCCAGTTTGATGGGAACCATTGGTTGGATAATGTCACGACATCTAGTACGGAGTATAATTACCATGAAGTGACATATGTAATGAAGACGGACTCAATCAGCGTATGTGTTGCTCAGACAAAACCAGGCCAGTTTCCCTTCATAACTGCCATTGAAGTACGCAGTCTGGAGTCATATATGTATCAATATTTTAATGAAACTTATCCTTTGTTCTTGTGGACAAGGGTTGCTTTTGGCTCAAACACCACTATCAGGTATTCAAGTTTTGTTTCACTAAATAATAAAACTCTGCATCGTATTTCATTCGCAAGCCTTTGAGAACTTCAAGTTGTGTTTCAGGTACCAGTATGATCCATACGACAGACTGTGGACTCGTGGATATTTTGGTAATGGAACAGTCCGAGTTTCAAGCGAGGCCCTTTTCAGTGAGGTCACAGCTGCGAGTGATCGTCCGCCACCTGCTGTGCTCAAGAATGCAATAGCTGCAACCAGACCAAATGCAAGCATAGAATTGCTGATGGGATTCCCTTCTGATCCAACTCCTGTCTACATAAACTGGTACTTTTCTGAGGTTACTCAGTTGCAACCAAACCAAAATCGCTCCTTCACCATTTTCAAGGATGGTATGTCCTTCTACGGCCCAATCTTACCGCCTTTCGAAAGCTGTCTTGAGATCTACTCCAGCAACACAATAGCTTTGCCAAATACGACGTTTTCTCTCGTGCCAACTGCTGTTTCTACACTTCCCCCACTCATCAACGCCATGGAAATCTTTCAAATTGGAGACTTTCCGCTAACTGATGGTACCGACAAGAATGATGGTAAGAAACTTTCCTCAACTGAATGCAAACACATATCTACTATGAATGATGGAAAGTTTGTTTCTGATTGACCCTTTTTCTCCTTTCTCCATCTGCTCATTTAGTTCAAGATTTAGCTTCTCTGCAAGATAATTTTATCGTGTTGCGAAAGTGGAGTGGTGATCCTTGTCTTCCTGCAAACTATTCATGGGATTGGATCGAATGCAATGACGATCCCATGCCACGAGTAACAGCTCTGTAATGATTCTTACGCTTCAGACTTACTACTTCTGTAGATTTCTGTAAAAATAATACTTCCTCATTTTCTTTAGAATGCAATTTGGTTGATGAGTATTCATTTTCCGTTTGACAGGTTTCTCAGCGGCTACGGCCTGTCAGGGATTCTTCCTGATTTCAGTCTCATGGATGCTCTTCAAATAATGTAACTGCTTATTTAATTACACCTCCTAATTATGAAGACAATTTCCCTTCAACTAAAATCAAAGTCTCTCATGCTATTCAATTTGCAGAGATTTTCACAACAACAGCTTGCGCGGGCCTATTCCTGATTTTCTTGGCTCATTACCATATCTCAAAACATTGTAAGTAGTCCCATAAATGTGTGAATAAACAGATCAAAGTTTTCCTCTGCAGCTGATAACTTTGTTTTTCGACGCAGGAATCTTGCCAGCAACCAGTTCAATGGTACCCTACCAGCCTCCTTATCAACCCAAAAGGGCCTAGATCTAAAGTAAGCCTACTTGTAAAATCTCTCTACAGTTTTTCTTTCCCCAATAAATCTATTGCTATACCTATATATATATATATATATATATATATATATATATATATATATTTATATATATTACTGTGCAACAGGGTTGATGGAAATCCTGGCCTGTGTACGTCGAACATATCATGCCCGGTTCCTGTAACTGCACCACCAGCAAACTCTTCTATCCAGAAGAAGAACATTCTAGAACTATTGATTGCCTCCGTGATGGTTTCCATGATCTCGTTATAGTTGAGAGAGAATTTCTTATGTAGTTCATCAAATATTCATCAGTTTCTGTACAGGATGAACTGGAATAAAATCATGCCTGCTGGAGCTTGCTTAAATAAATAAATGCGAAAATGAATATCTGGATCTCAATGTTACTATTTCATCTATATTTGTAAAATATTGATATTTGGTTAAAAGCATTCCAGTGTTTTGTTGAGTCAAAGACTTACCTATTGCACATGTCCCTGTTGTCTTTATCCGTAGCTCTGGGTTGTCTTAATTTTTATTTTTTGTTAAATAGGTAAGAGATCTCTCTTCATGTCCTTAAATTCATTATATGTATGTATGCACTTGACTACAATCCTTAGCCGTTTAAAAATTTAATATCGAGTCCCCCACATTTTTTATGTAACAGCTGATCAACAATAAAGAAAAGGGATAAGGGTCAATTTAGCCATTCGACTATTCTGACAGGAGCATTTTAGCCCCTACCTGACTATTCGGCTCAATTAAACCCTTTAACTCTTAAATTTGGTTCAATTTAACCCTTCATCTTAAAAATTGACAGTTTTACCCTAATTAGGAGAGAGAACATATTAGCTTTATGATTTTATCTTTATTTTTCAATTGTATATCATTTTTAATATTAATTTAATTTTTTGTTATTTATACATTTAATTTATCCAAATAATAAAATGAATTTATACTTAATAATTTAAAAAATACGAAATAATAAATTAATCCATCAATAAAACATGAGTTGAAATAAATATTATTTTCAAACTTATTTTATTGGACTACTCCAATAATTTATATTTCAAACTCTATTTTTAAAATTAATTCTATAACACGATATGAATATACCATTAATTAAAAGATAATTGTGAATTTGTGATGTTATTGTTCTTGACTTGTTTCACCATTTAATTTGGACGATGATCATACAACGAATTTTTTTATCCAAAATGATGAATTAAAATTATTCTTAAAAATCAAAATTATTATCGTTTGTTTACATTTATTTTAATCTTGAATATTTTTAATGGATAAATTTAATTTGTTATTAGTCATAGCTTATACAGTTTTATAATATACATAAGGATTTTAAGTTATAATATTAATTAAATAATTATTTTAAAAAAAGAACTGATGTTACATGTTAAAAAGAACATATATATTATGTATATATGTTTAAAAAGGATTGTAATTTATAAGATTTATCCACAATAAAAAAAAAAGATTGCATTATCCTCGTGGCGGAACTACACTTAAAATATAATTAACATTTGATTTATGTTATTTATATAAATCAATTTAAAATTTAAAAACTTTTTTGAAAATAGCAAATTAAACAAAAACATTTAAAATACTCAAATACAAATATAATTAAATAAACTGTATAATCACCCATTAAAGTTTAATTAAATTTAGAATAAATATTAATATTGATGTATTTATTATTTTATATTAATAATTTTTACTAGTGAAGATTACAAATATAAATAAAACATAACTAATTTAAAATATATACAAAGTAATAAATAATGAGAAATTAAAATAAAATCATAAAGTAAATACATTATCTCTCCTAATTAGGGGTAAAACGATAATTTTATAGGATGAAGGGTTAAATTGAGCTACATTTAAAAGTCAAATGACTTAATTGAGCCAAATAGTCATGCAAGGGTTGAAATGTTCCTATCAGAATAGTCGGAGGGCTAAATTGACCCTTATCTCTAAAGAAAAATCAAGAGTCGAGTAACTGAGAGGCATCTGTGGAGGATTGTTAATTCTGTTTGTTCTTTTCTTCTTTTTTTTTTTCAGTAGTACTCTCTCTCCCATCATAATTGTCCTGGTTTGACCGGACAAAATAATCAAGGACTGTGAGTGTAGAATGAATTTAATAGAATTAATATTTTATTGTTGAGTGTGAAAAAAAATTATTATTTTTATAAATGAGATTAATAAAATTGGACAAACAAAAACGGAAAATGGATAGTTCGATGAGACAGAGGGATTAATAAAGTTGATTTGAAGTTCCATCAATTTGGTTCTATAACTCTACAATAATTACATAATCTTGTCCGTCTCAGTCAATTCTTTACAATGAAATAACTAAGAGGGTGGTTTAATTTTCAACATGTCATCAAAATTAAGTATAATTCCTACATATAGCTACACATATTAAACGAAAACAATGACATAGTTAATAGAATAAACATGAAACTCAAATGCATTAAATAAAAACGAAGAGCAAAAGAAGAAATTGAATCGAGAGTTGCTAATTCTTGAACTTTTTCTTCAATACTCCAATGTAAATAAAAGCTAGAGAAAAAAAACAAAATTATAAACTTGATATATTTAAAATTTTTAAAACTCGTTCCCTACTGCCCTAGATATCTTTTTATACTAATTTTATGCAAAAAAAAAAAAAAAAAAAAACTATGAAAACATAACAAATCCTAAAAAAACAATCTAAGACTATCTCCACTAGTGCCCAAGGCAAGTAATGCAACAAACAACTTAGAATTAAAGAAAAAAAAAAGTTTTTGAGCATTTTGTGTGTCGTGGACTGCAAGCACAGCACACGAACAACTTATTTAAATATTATTAATGCATGGACACTTGGCACCAAGCTCTTGGGTGTCACTTTTTATTTTTTTCTTTTTAAATATAATTTTACTTATTTTAAATAATTATTGTGAGAATAGATATCTCTTATTTCACTCAATGAGATTTGAATTACAAACTAGTACTTATAGAGACTAAAGATATCTAATCTAGGAAAAATAAAAAGATATACATGACTATATACAAAAAGATATAGGAAAAGATATGAAATATCTTAACACCCCCCGGCAAGCTAAGACGAGGTGAGTCGAAGCTTGGTACGAAAGTCTTCAAACAACTGGCGAGAGACGCTTTTCGTAAATATGTCCGCGATCTGATCTTCCGAAGGAATGAACCTTGTGACGAGCTGGTTTGAATCAACTAATTCCCGGACAAAATGGTAGTCGATATCGATGTGCTTGGATCGCTTGTGGGAAACAGGATTCTGAGTGAGAAACAGAGTGCTTGAATTGTCGGAATAGATGATGGGAGGCTGTGGAAGCGACACACGCAAATCGCGCAGGATGTTCGACACCCATTGGATTTCTGATGTCGTGTTTGCGATGGCCCGATATTCTGATTCACAGCTAGAACGTGAAACTGTCGGCTGTTTCTTGGCACTCCAAGAGACTAAGTTTGGACCAAGAAAAATAGCGTAGCCGTATGTGGATCATCTAGTATCAGTGCAGTGCGCCCAGTCGGCATCAGAGTAACCAACCACGCCAAGAGAACCACGAGAAAAAGATAGACCAAAGCCGATTGTGCCCTTTACGTAGCGCAGAACACGTTTGACAACGTCGTAGTGATCAATTGTCGGATTTTGCAGAAACTGGCTCAGAGTATTGACAAAGTAAGCCAAATCCAGACGAGTTATTGTAAGATACTGAAGAGCTCCAACCAGCGAACGATATTGAGTTAGATTTTCGAATGGAGAGCCGACCTTAGATAAAGTAACGCCGGGGGCCAGATGAGTGGCAATAGGCTTGGCGTAGAGCATATCGGTCCGTTTCAAGATGTCCATAGCATACTTGGTCTGCCATAGAAAGATCCAATCAGAGGGATAATAAGCTTCAAGGCCGAGAAAATATCCAAGTCGTCCCAAGTCTTTTGTAGAGAATTTAGAATCCAGGCATCGTATTAAGTGAGAGATAGCCGAAGAGGAAGAGCCAGTAATAATTATATCATCAACATAGACCAGTAAATAAATGAGAATCGCATCTTTCTGATAGACAAATAAAGATGTATCCGACGAGCTGCAACAAAAACCAAGAGTAAGGAGAAAACTTCTAAATCGTTGGTACCAGGCGAGAGGCACTTGGCAAAGTCCGTAAATGGCCTTCTGAAGACAACAAACATGAGTAGGTTGCCGAGAGTCAATAAATCCAGGAGGTTGTTCCATAAAAACAGGAGTAGATAATACACCGTTGCAAAAAGCATTCTTCACGTCAAGTTGGTGTAGAGTCCAAGAATTCATAACTGCAAGAGATAGAATAATACGAATAGTAGAAGCTTTAACAACATGACTAAACATATGAGTGAAATCAAATCCAGGAACTTGGCTAAAACCCTGAGCAACCAAGCGAGCCTTGTATCGATCGACCGAACCATCGGCAAGTAATTTTGTTCGAAATACCCATTTTGAACTGACCACGTTAGTATTCAATGGTCGAGGCACCAACATCCAAGTTTTATTTGCATGCAGAGCCGCCATCTCCTCGCGCATGGCCTGAACCCACTCAGGAACCTTCAAAGCTGATTTGATTCCTCGTGGTTCAGGAAGAGCAGTACAAGCTGAGAAAATAGACACAAAGTTGATATCAACTGGATAACGTGGTTTAAAAATACCCGACTGAGAACATGTCTGCATGGTGTGTGTGCGAGCTGGAGGAGGAGACGGCGGGACATCCTGGTCAGCGTGCGGCGGCACATCAGGGACAGGAGGAGGTGCATGGATGGGTGGATGTGCACGGGGAACTAGCGGTGCGGCCAAGGGGAGAGGATCGGTTGATGGACAGATAGGGCATTGTTTGGAGGTGGACGACGGTGTGGCGGAAGTGGGCGAGGGACGTGAGGCAGTCGGACAAGTATCAAGGTAAGATGTTGTTGGGAATTCTCCCTGAAATCTCCCTTAGGATTTGTCTGTAAAAGGTTTTGTTGGATCAAACCTTATTTAGTTGGTCGATCATTTGCCGAAATCTAGAGAGTCTAGCACACTTTGTAAAGTCCTGTATAAGTTGTACATTGAGTTGTAATAGACTAGTGTGCTGAGAAGAATCCCTAGCAGACACAAGCAGATGATATCAGCATTCAACAAAGAATCGCTAGCAAATGGCTGAAAGCTCACTAGACAGAATGCTAAGGCGTTAGCATTCGGACCTTTCAGAAATGAATAAAGAATCGCAAGCAACGGAAGTCAAAGGATCACAAGGAATATACTATTCGCAGTTTCTAGCTTAGCAAAGCAAAATAATCAAATTTGAAGATGGACTGCGACTCTGACAAAAAGCTCACACAAAGGACGAGAACTTCCCAAAGTAGTTAAGGAAGTACAAGTCAAAGACAAAAGCGACTGTCATAAAATAAACACTCTCGGATCAAGGAGCCGTTGAGTCTAACGGATATGGAGATTCAAGGTCTGAATCTCCATCTATAAAAGACAGGTCTGAAAGCCGAAAGAAAGAGAGAACATCTACTTCAATCACTACCTACAATTTCAAACTACTCAAGTGTGAGATTCCTTTGACAAAGCGAACAAGTGAAAAGTTGTCAGTTGAGAGCTCGTGATAAAAAGCACATTCAAAGCCCTCAACAACCCAGAGTGTCCTCTCATTGAATATCTGACACTCATCCTTGAAGATTCTTGAAGTTCCATTAAGAATCTTCAATCATTGGGATAATCTCTTTACGAGGAGTATCCAACCGTCATTCCTGAAAAGGGTTGACTCTGACGGGCCTTACCGCATATTTACTGAAGTTAGAGGCTAACTATAACAGTCTCATTAGCGAAGGACAAGTTTTACGAAGGTGCGCCCTTGACTTGGCCGGAGCTGTGTTCGGAAAAGTACAAAGTATCGGAGGATAGCTGTGATGTGGCCGGTTCGAAAGTTCGCCGTCTACTGTAAGTATTGGCGAATCCTTGTACTGAGTGTATACTTTTATAGTAAAATTCTTAGCGTTTCGGCTAAGGAGTGGACGTAGATCTATTTGGATCGAACCACTATAAATATTGTGTTCATTTACTGTTTTATCTTTTTACCGTTCCAATATTGTTTTGAAACCTAGCAACGGAGTTGCTAGAGTATATCTGAACATAAACTTAAGACATAAATTGAGCTAACTAACTTTTGGAAAACAAGGTTAAGTGCAAGAGACATAAAACTATTCCGCTGCATTTCGTGTTAAGTTATCTACACGACGACTCTGATATTTCGGGACCAACAAGTGGTATCAGAGCTGGAGGTTGAAAAACCGACTGCTTCTGAGTCGCTTAAGACCAGATCCGCATTTTCCTTGCACTTTTACCTGTTTATCTGTGTTTCACTTGTTTAGCTCAAGAGACAAGATGTTGAATCACTCTCTTGGAAAGTACAACAGGGAGAACTTCACAACATGGAAAAAGATGGCCTTAATACAGCTTCAGAGCATACACCCAGAAATGGTTGAGGTACTTGAAAGAGGTCCCATTAAGATTATGAAAGCTAACACTTTTATAGGACCTGTACCCGAACCCGCTGAAGGAGCTGATGAAGGAGATCAACCTAGACCCCCAAGGCCACGGAGACCCCAAATAATTGAAAAACCTTTTGAGGAATATACAAGTGAAGACAAGAAAAGAGCTCAACTGGAGCATGTTGCAAAGAAGTTAATCCTTGACTCTCTACCTAAGCTGATGGCACAAAAGGCTTTGGAATTCTATACAGCTAAAGAAATGTGGACCTATGTGTGCGAATCATCTCAGGAGACGGACCAGATGAAACGCAACAAACTGCAGGTAGCTGTTGACAAATATGAGTCTTTTTCTATGAATGCAGGAGAATCCATACAAGCTATGGAAGAACGTTTCAATACCATCGTTGGAGAATTGAATAATCTTGGTAAGAAATATGAAAATGGGGAGATGAATCATAAGATTATCTCTAAATTATATCCCGAGACGACTGGTTTGTTAAAATGACTAGTCTGAGTGAAAAAGACCTCAGCAAAATGACAACATCCGAGGTGTTTGCTCAGCTAAAATCACATGAATTCATAATACAACAATCAAAAAGGAATGAACCTGCGGTAGTACAATCCACTGCTAGTACAGATGATTTAGCATATTATGCTAAAAAGGATTTCAACAAATTTAAACCAAAAAAAATCTATCATAATCAAGATAGATCTACTCCTGTAACACAAACAAAAGAGGTTGCTACAACCTCAGGATCCAATCCTGCTGATCTCAAGATCAGCGAATTAGAAGAACAGATGAAAAAGCTTCAAAAGATGTTGATGGAGGCTAAAGCTGAAAAGGAGACAAAGGAAGCACAACCGTCACCATCTCATGCCCGCTCAGCAGAGCGAAAGCCTAGGACTTGTTTTGAGTGTGGATCCCCTGACCACTTGAAACATGATTGTCCGAAAGTCAGCAAAGAAGAAAGGGAGCGTCTGAAGCAGAGATTTGAAAGACATGCAGGCAATGCAGTCAAGAAAGCGCTCTTAACCAGGACAGATACTCAGGATATTCCAGAAAACGATGAAGAATACTACCTATCTTCAGAAGAAGAGGATGAAGAAGCCATGCTAGTTCTGATGGCAGACATCGTGGAAGATCAATTTGCTGATGCAGATGCTGATCAGAATGCTGAAACGACTCTAGCAGCCGAGAACAACGAGGTAATTTCAGTAAACATACCTAGATTTACAACCTTTGATGATTGCGAGGATTTCATTTTAGATTCTGAGGAAGACCATCTCACGAAGCTAAATGAAGAATTCTCTAAGATGTATGAAATAAAAAATATCATTATAAGTGAAAACACCTCACTAAAGTTGGAAGTTTCAAATTTGACCAAGGAAGTCGAAAGACTAAGGTCTGCAAGTGAGGAACTTACAAAAATGAAAGCTGAATTTTCAATACTTTCTGAAAATTTCAAAATTCTTGAAAAAGAAAACATTTTGCTGAAAAATAAACCAAAAGAAAATTGCATTTGTACTTACACGACCAGTCAAGCTGTTTTGAATGCCGCAATTAATCAACAAAAGCATCACAAAGATAGAGCTGGTGTTGGTTTTGATCGCTATGATAAAAGAGAATCTTCTAAGCAGAAGACTATTCAGTTTATCTCTGCTGGAAAATTCATCCTTGGAGAAAAACTGAAAGAAAAGGAATCTGCTGAAACATTCATTAGCGAATCTGTGAAACCTCAGCAGAATACTAGGACATCTGCTAGGGAACCTCAGCAGAGGTACGATATATCCCAGCAGAATCCTAGAATATATGCTAGGGAAGCACATCAGAGGTACGTTATTGTAGGAACTGAGTCTACAATAGGCGACATGAATCGCCATTTATTAAAACTCCGGATTCGATTTATGGATATCAAAATAAATATCATGACAAATAGTAAATACCCTATGCATGCTCCTATTTAATTTAATTCGTAGATTCAAAGGGATACCTTAAACTCCAAGGACTGATGTACAGATCTAGATCGATGACGGCAATGAAGATGGTGCAGGTCTGGATCTGGAATCGATCAAAACGATGGTGTTCCTACAGATCTGATCTTCGGATCTGTTCCCTTGCTCGATCCGGAAATCTGGTGAGGATACACTACC
>JAPKLW010008887.1:0-12735 GCA_026898455.1 Plectranthus barbatus | reverse complement strand
TCATGGATTCACGGTATTCCAGATGGACGTGAAGAGCGCCTTCTTGAATGGCGAGTTAAAGGAGGAGGTATATGTCGAACAATCTCCAGGCTTTGAAGTAGGCACCAAAGTGTACAAGCTGAGAAAGGCCCTGTATGGATTGAAACAGGCGCCCAGGGCTTGGTACGAAACGCTGTCACAGTTCCTGATCCGTAATGGATTTCGGAAAGGAAAGATAGATACGACTCTCTTCCTCATCAAGGATGCTGATGATATGCTAATGGTGCAGATATATGTCGATGACATTATATTCGGGTCAAAGAATATGTCTCTCTGCGAGAAGTTTTCTCAATTGATGCAGAACTCATTTCAGATGAGTATGATGGGCAAATTAACATACTTCCTAGGACTCCAGGTCCAACAGTCAGCTGATGGGATTTTCATTAATCAGCGGAAGTATACCAAGGACTTAATTCAGAAATATTGCCCAGAGAAGACTAAGACTCTCAGAATACCGATGAGCACCAGTTGTCAGATCTTTCTTGATGAACAAGGGGAATCAGTTGATCCCACCAGTTACAGAGGTATCATTGGATCACTTCTCTATCTCACAGCCAGCAGACCCGACATTTCATACTCAGTCGGAGTGTGTGCCAGATTTCAAGCCAATCCGAAAAGGTCACACATGGAAGCTGCTAGGAGAATAATGAAATACCTCAAGGGGACTGAATCTCTTGGTATATGGTACCCCAGGCATGATGAGCTTACACTCATTGGGTATTCCGATTCCGATTTTGCTGGATGCCGTATAGATCGAAAAAGTACCAGTGGTACGTGTCAGTTTCTAGGACACAAGCTAATCAGCTGGTTTAGCAAGAAGCAACACTCTGTTGCTACATCTACCACTGAAGCTGAATATGTTGCCGCTGCCAGTTGCTGTGCTCAAATTCTTTGGATCAAGCAACAACTGGAAGACTATGAAGTGGACACTGGTTGTGTATCCATCTATTGCGACAACAACAGCGCTATGTGCATAACGAAGAATCCGGTTCATCACTCTAGGACCAAGCACATAGATATCCGACATCACTTCATACGTGATCATGTCGAGAAGAAGGATATCAGCGTAGAGTACATCAGAACCGAAGATCAACTGGCTGATATTTTCACCAAACCTTTGCCAGAAGCAAGATTCAAGGAGTTGTGCATCAAACTCGGTCTTTTGGAGATTGATGCGAGCCCTAGTGTTGAGGAAGAATGAGTCCCAGCTCTCATTCCGTTCTTGATTTTCTGAAGAATGCTGATTACGACTAAGTCCAAGTTCTTAGTCTTGATGTTTTCTTTAAGAGGTGTTTCAAGACCACAAGTGGTACCTACTGGCAGAAGGACTCCCATAAATGATTAAGGAAATGAGTCCCAGCTCTCATTTCGAATTTGCCAGCAGCAAAATACCATCAGTCGAAGTAAAATTGGGTCCCAGCTCCCAATTCCGAGCGATGACTGATGACTTCTACTGAAAGAGAAGATTATGCGGATTAAATTGAGTCCAAGCTCTCAATTCTCTCGATCTTTCAAGTTGTCAGCACACAACTGGTGAACCAGTTGTCGACTGGTAAGAAGGCCATACTGACAGGGGGAAGTATGCGACTGGTATATACTACTGATGACCAGTAGAGTCCCAGCTATCAACTGACGATCTCTTGAAGACCAAGGGTCGTGCCAGCTGTCGCAGAAATGGCGGGATTGTTCAAAATTGGTCTTGCGTGTGCATATCTTCGCATTTAATACGGCATTTAATGCCACATTTAATGGGCACAGTAACTGTGCAGCCAAACACCGGCACGCGACCAATCAGCGTGTGCCACGTCAGCTACACGCAATATCTCACGTCACCACGACCACGCACGTCGCTACAGGGAATCGGGCCTGCTGATGACCATTGATTCTTACTTTCTACGAGTTCATCTCGTCCGTCTATTCCTGCATGGCTCAAGTATTTATATCCGACATTCTTCATCGGATAAATCTTTACGATCCCTCAAAATTTCAGAACATTTTAGTCTGTTCATCTTCCCACAACATTCCCTGCACTCATGGCATCTTCTTCCAACCCCGCTACTGATACTCGTTCTTCATCTTCCACTGAGTCCTTAGACTTACCTTTAGCCGAATCTCACATGCCTACCTTCACAGGCATTGTGAAGGAAGAAGACATCGATTACTCCTATTCCTTTAATAAACTTGTCCAGTTAAACAAAAAGGCCACCCAACATCTCCTTTCCAACTCACAAATCCGGGCTGCCCAAGTCCAGAAGGAGAAAATTCTAAATGATAAGTTAGCCGAGAAACACTTTGGCGAAGAGCTGATGGAGATGATTGACAGGGAGCAGCTCTGACCATATCTGACAGCGGCTCCCAGAGTTTTCCACCCGCACATGGTTGCCGAGTTCTATGCTCGCGCAGTCATCGCTGATGACAGGAAATCCTTCACCACGTCAGTGTTCGGGAAACTGATCACCGTGGACGCAGAGTACCTGGCCAACCTTTTTGGGCTGAGGAGTACTGGTGAGGAGGTGGCGACGTATCACAAGGATGATACAGTGGAGTTCAGGCAGAGGTGGACTGAGTGGAAGAAGAAGGAGGTGACTATCTTCAAGACTGGCATGAAGAAGTCGGAGATGCGCGACTATTGGCAGATGGTCTGCGATATTGTCGTGCGCATGCTCCAGTGCGAGGTCGGCTCCTATGCTGAACTGAGCTTAAAGAAGTTCTCCGTCATGTGCGCACTGGTGGATGGCGTTCATGGCAACTGGGCCGAATTCATATTCGGGCGCCTACTGGAGAACGTGGAGAGAAACAGCTCAGTGAAGGCGGAAGGGAAGTTCCTTCACGCCGTGTCGTTTGGGCTGCGGGTCAGCCACATCCTCGAAGTGGAGATGGGGGATTTGATCGATCGAGGGGAGCAGCTAGTTGGCTCCGACTTCATCCCGATCACAAGAGTCAAGCTTGCTGACCCGGATTACAAAAAGCCCCGACGACTGAAGGGCAAGAAGGTCGTCGATCCAGCTGAATCTGTGTCTGAGGAGGAGCCAGAACAGATATGGGAGGCAGCGCCAGCAGTTGCTCTCCCACTGACAGCTGAGGCCAAGACCGAATTGAAGAGGAAATTTGAGGTTGAATCTTTATTCACCTCAATGGAGCAGGCAGTGGCTGAGGAAACCAGTCAATTTCCATCTGCTGAGCCTTCAGCACAGATGCCAGTCACCAGGTCTTCTCCAAGGAAGAAAGCCAAGGTTCACCAGCCCCAGCTGCCCCAGCCAGCTACTATATATGATCCAGCATCAAAGAAGATATCTATACCAGTCAAGAAGTCCATCCTTGGACTGACTGAGAAGGAGACGATAGATAAAATGACCAGGAAAAGGAAAAGGGTCAAAACAAAAGCTCAAAAGCTGGTTGAGCAAGCTAAGAGGGACCAAAATGCTTCTATTGTGAGGAAGAAGCAAGCAAAGGCAAGGCTGCAAGCCTTAGCCAACCAGCGGAGAAGGGAGGCACAACTGGCAGCCCGCGATGAAGCCTTTGCTAAGATAAAGGCTGAGCATGATTCTCGACGTCAGGCGCAACTGGCGGAGCAAGTACATCAGGTGGCCAAGGGCAAATGGGCAGTTGCCCAAACTTCAAGTGACATGCCACCAGCACCAGCTCCAGGCCAGATCCTTTCTGACGAAACTTTCTCGCGCCTGATGGTCATGGGAGCTGAGGATGACGTACTATCTCTAGTAGATATGTACCAGCCTGAGGAGGATGTGCCTCAAGTCCCTCCACCCGCGCAAGGGGGTGGTGGAGGTGAATCTGAAGACCCACTGGCCGCGCAAGGGGGTGCCAGTGGAGGAGTTGTTGAGCGGGCGACCACCCCGGAAAAACTGGCGAGTTTCTCTGATATGAGCTCTGACTCAGAGGTTGAGCCGGAGCCCAAATTACATGTGGAGGAGGCAGCTGATATGGAGACTGTTGTTGGCGTCGCTGATGATAAACCCTCTCCAGTCATCATCATTCCCGACGAGGAATCACCACCAGTAGTGCAGCACTCCAGGGTACAAAGGATGGAGCCCAGGGATCTATTCCCTAATTTTGAAGACGAGGCTCGTCATCCTGCCAGTCGTCCACAAATCGCAGAAACATCTACATCTTCTGGACGACCAGCAGGATCCTCACCAGCACCAGCACAACGTGTGAGACCAGAGAGGAGGTCTTACATGTTAGGTATCCATTTTCATTCTCTAATCAATGAGGATACCTATCGTGCTAGGGTGACAGGGATTCACAGGTGGGAGAACCGTGGGGATCTGGCGTTCCATAATTCACGAGTGCCTGAACCATCAGCATTCTTTGTCATCCCCACCAGCGGTCTCCCTCACCAGTCGATCTATGCCTCGAGGATCCTTGACTGGTGCCTGCCCTTACAACCGGTGGAGTATTTCAATTTCTCCCTCTATGAGTATGCTGAGAACATCACAGCCGAGGTGGAGAGGGCTGTTGATGAAGAGTTGGTCACCAGGTATGTGGACCTGAGTGATATTCTTGATGAAGAACTCTTTCTGGAGTTCCGGCGCTGGAGGATCTTTGACTGGTGCCAACGCCAGTTAAATGTGGAGAAGAAGGCGGTCCTGTATGCCAGGCTTGGGCTTGGATACTGGCGATCAGAGGAGGAATGGGCCAACGAATTCATGGACACTGAAGCTCACGGCCACCATCAGTTGTCGATTAGGCGAATCAAGCGCCGATTGAGGAAGATTGCTCTCTACCGACAACTGACTGGGACTTCAGGTCTTCCTCGGTCCAAAATGGTCAAGTTACCATTTCTCCAGTTCCAAAGCACCAGCCGCGGGTACCAGCTGATCTATGCTCTCAGACGCATAAAGGTACTCGTCTCTCTCCCCCGGATCCCTCCCTACTTTGCTGTTCTCTTTGATATGGCTGCCAGCGCTCTGCTGGTAGACCACTTTGTGGAGGAGGATCCCTCCAGAGGTAGGTGGCTGACCACTGCCGTCCCCACTGTTCCAATGGTCATGGGCGATCTTGCCCCACCTCATATGGACTGGCAGCTGGCTGTTTTCACTGCCCCACCTACTTTTGCACAAGGCTCGCCAGTACCAGCCGAGGTGCTCGCGGAGGAGCCAGCATCAGCCGAGGCGCCCGCGGAGGAGCCCACCCCAGTGGAGGAACTAGCTGATTCTGCACCAGCAATGGCTACTACCGCACCTGATGCGCCTTCCACATCCATGGAAGTTTCTGCGGAGCCAATCTCTGAAATTCATCTTCCTGCGCAACTTCTTGCTTACATCGACGCCAGGATGGATCAACGTTTCGCATCTTTCCAAGACCATGTAGAGCAACGATTTGAGTCCGTCACCGCCGGTGTTGCCACCTTTTTGGCGCGGATCCAAGAGGGGGAAAGGGCGCGAGCACTGGCTGAAGAGGAGAGAGCCAGAATTGCTGAGGAGGAGAGACGCCTTGCTGCTGAAGAGAGGCTGAAGAGAGAGCAAGACATGGCCGCACTTACTGAGATCCTGAGGTCTATCACCAGTGCTCGGACTCAGTCACCAGGATCATCTTCCATGCCATAGACTAGTCAGTTATCATTCACTGTACATGTAATTGCTAAATCTTTAATGGAATGTTAACTGACAAGTTGATGACAATCTCTAATTGTCCAACAATTGTCTAAGTTTTTACTTACCAGCTGAATTTACACATCCAGTGTAATCAGCACCAGCACTCGTCTTGCATGTTTTAAATTTATTTACATGCTTATCCTTTGCTCAGATCTTAATTTCCATATTTTTTAAACGAGCATTATCTCTCCTAGTTTGAGGGGGAAGATTTTTAGTTAGAGCTGATGTTGAGGAAGTAATTTCGTGGGTTTAGATCTGATAAGTTTCACTTGTAAAACCCTGAAATTATCTGTAACTTTCCTCATCAGCTGAGTGCTCGCTGGTTAGGCTTTGATCGCACCAAAAAGGGGGAAATTGTTGGGAAATCTGTCTAAGGTTTCCTCCCTCAGTAGCTTACTTGTATAGATTGTAGTTTTGGTGGATCAAATCCTAAGTCCTACCAGCGTAAGTTGTCTCTAGATAGCTCTAGAACTGGTCTTAAATGTAAAGTCCTGTTTAGGTCTTTGAGTTGTAAGTCGCAGCTGATCAAGACTCGTGCTGACACTGTTCACCAGCATGAGAAGCGCTTATGACTGGCTACTGTTCACCAGTCGGGAAGGATTTCATCAGCAGGTGGCTGACAAAGACTCGTGCTGACACTGTTCACCAGCATGAGAAGCGCTTATGACTGGGTACTGTTCACCAGTTGGGAAGGGTTTCATCAGCAGGCGGCTGACAAATCTTACCAGCAGAATACGTGTTCTTGCTTACACTATTCACCAGCGGTGATTTCACCAGTCATGGGAGATTCCAAGAAGAATTAACATCCAGACATTTGGTAGACTTAGATTATGCCAGGGCAAGTCACCAGCAGAGACTGCCAGCACAAGATCACCAGAATGATCTACCAGTCAGATGTTACCAGCAGAATTCCAGATTCTCTCTCCCAGCGCTGTAGAGACAAAAAGAAGATTCGCTGAGGAATCGACTGACAAAGTATGACTTTTAAGGAAGGGGATACCTTAAAGTCTATCAGAAGACACCAGTCTTATTCCTCGGACTGACTAATAAAGCCGTTCTGACACAAAGAGATCTGTGTCAGATAAAGCGATCGAAGGTATGGATCCTTTCCGGAAAAACATACCTACCGCCGTCAGAAGGACATCCCAGGTCTGACACCTTTCCGGATGAGTCCAAACGGCTAGAAAGTTTGAATCAGATCCCGCGTCTATAAATACGTCGGAACCTTCAACATTCAAACTCTCCGAAAGACTGAAATTCTTACGCACGAACTAGCCAAAACGCTGTAAAAATACTTACAGAACTTTCGAGGCTTTCCATAAGCTTTCCGTGTGTTGATTTATCAAACACGAGACTTCAAGTTTTACACTTGTAAGTTAAAGATCTCATTAGGTGTTCTTTCTCTTCCGAGAGAGTTCACAACAGCTCCTGTGCATCCCAGCACTTGAGTTATTACGGGCGTACCTTGCCGTAGTGAGATTTACGTTCTTGGGAGAACTAAAACACCCAGTTAGCTGAGGAGGTTGAAGTGACGTGCTCGCACTCCGCCAGCTGAGAAGAGTTGAAGAGGGAACCAGGACCGGGAGCGGTTGATCTAGTGAACTGGTGGACAAGGCATTCACCAGCTAGAGATAGATCGTAGGACACCTGTAACCGATTACTCTTAGTGGAATTTCCAGTGCTTCGACTGGAGAGTGGACGTAGATCGATTGATCGAACCACTATAAAATCCTTTTGTTATTTATCAGCTTTCTGCTTTTCAATCATATTTTAAACCCAGCACTCAAGTGTTGGAGTATATTCTGAAACTGATAGATAACTGTGCAAACAAGGCTAAATATTCTAAGTTTTGATTCACCAGCTGACAGGTCCCAGTCAGCGGTGTAACCAGCGTGCAAGAAAACATTTATCATTATTTCCGCTGCTAAAGTTCATACTCTGAAAACCGGGACCAACAAGTGGTATCAGAGCGAGGTTGGTCTTTCTAGACTGATCGCATATCTGAGTCGCTTAGGACCGAGATCCACGTTTCCTTGCACTCTACTCTTTCGGTTGATTAGCTCAGGTACACAAGATGAATATTCCTAAGCTACTCAACTACAATCCTGATAAGCACGCAATGTGGCGAAAGTGGTCACTCATTCAACTGAAAAGTTTCCATCCGGAAATGATAGACGTGCTGGAGAAAGGGCCGATCCGATCACCAAGACACAACACCAGCTAGGAGATCGCCCAGCTGCTGAGATCCCAAAGCCCCCAGAAGAATGGAACACTGAGGACAGGAAGCGGAATCAGCTGGACTCCGTTGCTCACGAAATGATCCTGTCATCTCTTCCAGATCCGCTGATGGAGGAAGTCCTCCATTTTGACAACACCAAGGAAGTCTGGGATTACCTTGACAGTCTCTGTCAGGAGACAGATCAGATGAAGCGCAACAAATTGCAGGTTGCAGTGGACAAGTACGAGTCCTTCCAGATGCTGACTGGGGAAACCATCAAGGAGATGGAGGCTAGATTCAACGCCATCGTCAGCGAACTGAAGTCATTGGACAGGAAATACTCAAATGCAGATCTTAATGCAAAGATCCTGTCCAAGATGCCCAAGGAGGACTGGTTCGTGAAGACTACAACTCTTAAGGAGAAGGATCTGTCCAAAATGACTCCCAAGGAGTTATTTGCTCAACTGCAGGCACATGAGTGGGACATCCAGATGGTGAACAAGAATGAAGCCATCCGGAATGTTGGATCTCCCAGCATCAAAACACAAGACGAAGCCTACTTCGTCAAGAGGGACTTCAAATGGAAGCCCAAGAAGCCTTTTCACACTGACAGATCTGCTGGGCCACACAACCAGCAGAAAGAGATCCCATCCACATCGGGATCTAACTCCAAAGGCAACGAGAGCTCTATCGCAGATCTTGAGCAACAAATGAAGAGACTGGCTGTTCTTCTGGAGAAAGCCAAGTCGAAACAGGGAGTATCTCTTAGCTCAACTGATGGAAAATTCGTCAAGAGAACTCCCCGCGTTTGTTATCAATGCCAATCCCCTGATCATCTTAAATTTGAATGTCCACAGGTGGATAAAGATGAGCGGGAAAGGCTGAAGAAGCTCTTTGAAGAGCGTGCATCAAAGGCCGTTGCAAAGGCCATGCTGAATAGGACAGAGGTTCCTGATATACCTGACCATGACGACGGAGAATACGCGTCAGATGAAGAGTCAGAAGAGGAAGCTCTACTGGCACTTATGGCGGCTTTCGGAGAAGAATCAAATGAAGAATGTGCTGACAGTGAGGAAGAACGAGCACTTGCCGCTGATGATCAGGTACAATCTGTTCCCCCAATGCATATCATGTCTGCACGCATTCTAGACGATTCTAAGTCGCATTGCTCCGACTCAGAGGTTGTCACCATAGATATTCTTCAGCAAGAATTTTTAAAATTTTACGAAATAAAGAATATCTTGGCTGGCGAAAACACCTCGCTAAAAGATCAGATTTCTATTTTGACCAATGAGATTGAAAAATCTAGGTCACTCGGTGTAGAGTTAGCCACTCTGAAAGAGACTCACTCAGAATTGCTTAAGAGTTTTGAAATTTTAAAAACTGAGAGAGATACTTTTCAAAAGGTCGTCCTTGAGCAAGACAGTAAAATAAATCATTTAAATAAAGGCTCCAAGAATTTGGAAGAGGCTCTATCCCATTGGAGAAAGCCTACCGATAAATCCGGGTTGGGATTTAAAACAGATTTGAGCACAAACCAACCCAAACAACTCACTGCTGGTAAGGGCAAGGGCAAAGTGGTAAATGCATCAGCACCAGCTGGTAATACCAATCAGTCCCGTATGGCTGATCAGCATAGGAATCATAAGACCAGATTCATAGGTGAGTCATCACGACAAAAACCTCAACTGGCAAAATCCTCTGCTGACAGGACGCCAGCACACCCTAGAACGCAGACTAAGCCGAATAATTCTAAGGCAATGAAGTCCGCATCAGCTACCAGTGGAATCCGACAGCCAGCACCAACTGTCAAGAGAATCCACACACAACCTCGTCAGTATGCCAATCACCAGCATACTTATAGGGGATCCCAATCTCAGAGAAACTCTGAGAGAAGGATAATGCCTGATAGGAGGAATACCTATCAGAGGCCTGAGCCCAATCACAAGTTTTCTCAAAGGGCTGTGAAGGCTAGCCATGGTGGTTCACACTCTCAGAGACCACGAAGGCAACACAATCAACCGGAAAAATATTTCCGAAACTCTCAGCGGAAGAATACTTCCAAAGGAGTTACACACACAGCCACACCTTCCCAACCCAAACTCACGCATTACTTCAAAAGGAAGGGAAAGGCCACTAATGATATCAGCAAGGGTAAAACCGAGCTGAAAATCACTAAAGTCTGGATTCCGAAAGGAATAATTCAGCGATCTAACCCTGCAGGACCCGCAGATGATCGGGGACCTAAATAAATTCTATCTCTTTCTTGCAGGTACAGGATCATGCAACACAGCTTCAGAGATCGAGCGAGTGGATCCTAGATAGTGGATGCTCGGCTCACATGACTGGTGAAGAGTTTTTGTTTTCAGATCTCACCAAGGTCAAAGGACCTCCAGTTATATTTGGTGATAACTCAAAGGGCAGAGTTATTAGCAAGGGCTGCATCGAGAAGGACGATGTCAGAATCATAAATGTATCCCTTGTTACTAATCTCAAGCACAACCTCCTGAGTATTAGTCAGCTGTGCGACAATGGATATACAATTATATTTGATAAATCAGAGTGCCAGATCAAGGACAAGAAGACTGGCGAGATCAAGCTGAGAGGTATTCGGAACGGAGGGCTTTATACCGTCGACTGGCAAAGCGGGAGGACAGATTCATGCTTCGTGGCCACCAGTTCTATGGAAACAAACTGGCTGTGGCACAAAAGGTTGAGTCACCTGAATTTCAGAACTATCAACTACCTGGCCAAGCATGATCTTGTGGATGGACTTCCCAAGGGAGCGTTCAAGAAGGAAGGGATTTGCAAAGCATGCCAGCAGGGCAAACAAACAAAGAAGTCCTTCAAGAACCAGGCGCCAGTCTGCCCCAGTACCAGCCGGGTACTCGAGTTGCTACATATGGATCTCTTTGGACCAATAACACCTCAAACCATTGGAGGAAGACGTTATTCGCTGGTGGTAGTCGATGACTACTCGCGCTATACCTGGGTAAAGCTTCTCAGAACCAAGGATGAAGTGAAGATCATTCTTCCAGATTTGATCATCAAAGCACAGAAACAGAGAGAAACTATGGTAAAGCGGATACGGTCAGACAATGGGACAGAATTCTGCAACAGTCTGCTGATGGATTTCTGCGCGGAAGCCGGCATCAAGCATGAAAGATCTACACCAAGGCAACCGCAGCAAAATGGACTGGCAGAACGTAGGAACAGGACGCTGAAAGAAGCGGTCCGATCCATGCTGGCAGAATCCGGATTAGGACAGAGTTTCTGGGGAGAAGCGTTGGTGACGGCCTGCTACACTCAGAATAGAAGCGGGATCAACGATAGACTCCAGAAAACTCCCTACGAAGTTTATTTTGGTCATAAGCCTTCTATAGCTCATCTCCGTGCTTTCGGTTCACCATGTTATATCCATAATAATGGTAAGTCAAAGTTAAATACTTTTTCGCCTAAGGCTGATGAGGGTGTCTTCGTCGGATATGGACATCCCTCTCACAAGGGCTATAGAGTATTTAACAAGACCACCAAACTTGTGGAAATAACATGCAATGTTGTTTTTGATGAAGCTACTTTAGTGCGCAGGACATTACGACAGCTGGCTGAAGATGTTCCTGAGGTCAATGATGTCATTGATCAGCTGGGCAGGAATTCTTCCAATGCTCAACCAACTGATTTGACTAGACCTATGACTGGATCATCTTCACAACCAGTTTCCTCGGTTGCCCATCAGCAATCCGGGAGGGTCGGTGATGCAATTGACCTTGCTGAGACCTTACACTCAATCTCCCTGAGTGGAACTAGCAATAATCCAGGGGGAATTCAGACTGGGATCTTTGAGTCAGAAGACAGCGACGAACCAGCTGGAATGGATGCACCAGCTGACGGTGACAACATCATAGAAGGCTCAGGAAATCAGTCAGATAGTGGAGCTGATGAAGAGATTATTCCGCCTGGTGAAGATCAACCACCAGTTACAATACCAGCTTCGACTGGTGAAGATCGGGAAGCACCAGTCATCAGGACAGAAGAACCAATCTCACAGCCAACACCAGCAGACTCTCATCTTCCCAAATGGCTGAGAGATCACCCATCTGATGCTATTCTCGGTGATCCGGAAGGTTCTGTCCAGACTCGACACGGCAGAGCGCTTCTGACTTGTTTTATTTCTCAAATGGAACCTACTTCCATAGGAGTTGCGCTAGAATCTGCCGATTGGATCAATGCCATGCACGAAGAGCTTGCGGAATTCACTCGCAACAATGTTTGGGACTTGGTAGAGAGACCATCACATCAGTCAGTGATTGGCACCAAGTGGGTTTTCAAGAACAAGCGAGATGAGGATGGCATTGTAATCAGAAACAAAGCTCGATTAGTCACCAAAGGTTACAAGCAGTGTGAAGGCATCGACTTCGACGAGACCTTCGCACCAGTTGCAAGAATGGAGGCGATACGGCTGTTCCTTGCGTATGCAGCGTATCATGGATTCACGGTATTCCAGATGGACGTGAAGAGCGCCTTCTTGAATGGCGAGTTAAAGGAGGAGGTATATGTCGAACAATCTCCAGGCTTTGAAGTAGGCACCAAAGTGTACAAGCTGAGAAAGGCCCTGTATGGATTGAAACAGGCGCCCAGGGCTTGGTACGAAACGCTGTCACAGTTCCTGATCCGTAATGGATTTCGGAAAGGAAAGATAGATACGACTCTCTTCCTCATCAAGGATGCTGATGATATGCTAATGGTGCAGATATATGTCGATGACATTATATTCGGGTCAAAGAATATGTCTCTCTGTGAGAAGTTTTCTCAACTGATGCAGAACTCATTCCAGATGAGTATGATGGGCAAATTAACATACTT
>JAPKLW010008886.1:0-12735 GCA_026898455.1 Plectranthus barbatus | reverse complement strand
AATGAAGAAGATTCTTAAAATCTAAGTCCTCATCAGGACATCTTGAAAGAGTTAGTCCATGGCAGACAAAAAAGTTTGTAATGGAATTGATCCGAACATAACATACAGTTCCACAAATATTCCAGAAACATACTTATGTTAATGCTTCCATCCTGAAAACTGTCGATTACAATTCAACTCAAATGCTATACCTCTAAATTATATATTAGTCATGTTGCTAATAGTATAGCGTCAATGCAATGATTTCAAGTTTCCTCACTTTTTACTTATCCAAACCCGACAACAGAAAGAATTTGAATACCCTTATCTACAGCAGAACTGAAAAGAGAACATTAAATATAATTAAATGCAAATCATTTTGGATGAACCACCTTATAATGGTGATCATTCATCTCCTTACAATTGGCGAAGAAGAATTGGATCCTAACATGGTATCAAGAGTCAACTCAGTCACAATGATGGGAACCCCCAATAGTACGGTTGTCAGGCGGTTTGAGATATAAATATTTAGCAGCATGAGGGGGTATGCTAAAATGTCCCATGCATAAACCATCCTATAATGGTGAGGCTTCCCTCTCCTTACAAGCCGATTTTATAGGGAAGAGTTGGATCCTAACATGGACAAATACACTAAATTCAAACAACTGGAGAAGGAATACCTACCATGGTGTAATCAAACCAACCACCCCAATCGGTTCCTTCAAAACATGACATTTAAACGTTTCCAGAGGTAAGGAAACAGAAGCCTTCTGCTTCTTATCCAAGCCCTCAGCAATGTCAGCATAGTATTCAAAACATCCAGCAACATCATCCTGTGTGAGAGAGACATCGCAATAAGTTTATGTGATGGTAAAGTAAACATAAAATATTTGCTACAAGCATTAGAAGCATACTATATCCCAAGCTGCTTCATCCAATGGTTTCCCACAGTCGAGTGCCTCCAGTTTTGCAAGCTCTGGTTTTCTTTCCATAATCTACATGTAACCAGATAGTGTAAGCATCCTACATCTAGGATAACAAACTTTAGCCACAACACCCCAGATATTGGCGAATAATTAGATTGATTTCAACTAGTAAAAAGTGAAACATCTCAATCAGATAAAGTTTGAGGACCTTTGCGGCAATTGCTCGTAAATACTTGGCACGATGAGCACCAGTTGCAGACGCCCAATCCTTTCCCCCATTTCGACTAAGAGCTCTGCGGGCAGCTTCCACGGCAATATTTACATCCTCGGCCGTAGCGGCTGGAATGTCCCCTGAAAAACACAAACACCAAAGCGTCTGAAGAATCAGACTTCTGCAGCACTAAACATTAATCTGTTTAAGAAATGAAAGTAGAAATTTGAAATCTTTACAGATCTTATAACTATAAAACATAGTTCAACACATTTCGCAACTCCATCAGTGGAGTCCCTCGTCAATAAATTTCAGAAATAAACAAAATGATTTGTTAATTACTCAAATATAGCGCATCACATCAATTATCCTTGCTTCAACCACTCAAATGATAATAAAGTAAACTAGGTAAGAAAACTGAATTACAAAATAAACATATCGTCAACTTCTACTACTGTTCCCAACCAATCATGTGTATCACCGTGTCATTACAACCCATGTGTGATTTTTAGCTTACCGCTTAGTTCAATGAAGAAACCGATTCAAAAGCTAAACCACCAAAAAAGAAGCAGTCTTGAACATAAATTGGAACCCAAAAAATATTTTTTTTTAAAAAAGAAAAATAACTACAAATGCAAACGCAAAAGAAAAAATAAACGCCTAAGAAACAAACCGATAGTTTCTTCGGTGGCAGGATCGGTGATTGGGATGCGTTTTCCGTTGACGGGTTCTCTCCATTCGCCGTCGATGAAGAGTTGCCGACGAGGAATTGGGATTGACATAATTGAGCTTTTCAAAGATCGCGTTAGCTGCCCCACTGTGTGCTTGTGTGTATTTTTACTTGGATTGGACTGAAATTTGGTTATACTATCTCCGTCCCGCGATATTAGTTCCATATAATTTCGGCACAAGAACTAATATTTGTGAGTCGGCACAAGAACTAATGTTTGTGAATGTAGTGAAATTAATATTTTATTAATTAATGTGAAAAAGTTTGTCATTTTAAAAAATGAGATTAATAGAATGGGACAGACTTTTTTCAGACCAAAAAGGCAAATGAGATTAATAGAGTGGAACGAGGGAGTATTTATTATGGCAAAAATTTGCGTTAGGCAGGCCTAAACGGTTTAGGCGGGTTTTATCCTACCTAAATGGGTTGACTCATCCCAAATAGGGTTTATTAATCCCAATTAGGGTATATTATATGGATTTGGGCTTGGGTTAATGGATAAAACCCGCCTAAATCGTTTAGGTCTGCCTAACCCAAGACCTTCCCATTTATTATATATCACAAAAAAAAATGTGTGCCATTAAATCGATGACGTGACAGTAAATTTATACGTGGCTAGGTCAAAAATTCATAAAAGGAAACTACATGATAGTATTCTATTTCTGTACCCAGAAAATAATGGTTTTAAATAATGCAATGGAGTATATGATCAACTCAGGGTTCATTGCACTCAGTTAAATTTAGAATTTAATTTTTGACTTGTATTTGAAATCTTGTTATAAAGATTAATTAATTCATAATTTTCAATTTTGTTTTTGTTTTGATTTAGAGTTTTGCTCGTAAATATTAATTAAAGTATATTATATTATAAGTAATTCTTATATTAATTATTATTTAAATTAGAAACTAATATAATTCAGTTCACAAATTTTTAAATTATTCAGTCAATCATTTCTTTGAAACCAACTAAACTAAATTAATTTGAGCGATTTGATTATTTTGAGATAAGTAATTTGATTGGTCGGTTTAAAAATTCTTTAACTAAATTATATTAGTTTGACCGTCGGTTTAAAGTGTGAAATTGACTATATATTAAATAAAATAATATTAACTAAATGTTATTTCCTTTGCCCTGGATGAATTGTCCCGGGTTGACCGGTCACAATAATTAAGGAGAGTAAAATAAGTTAATGGAATTAATATTTTATTGTTGAGTGTGAAAAAAGTTATTTTTTTAAGTAATAAGACAATTGAAGTGGGACGGACGAAAAATGAAAGTGGACAATTGAAATTGTACGGAAGAAGTATTTTGTAGAAAACTAAAATTCACTTATATTGATATATATATGCTTGAGTTTTACATTCTTTCAAATCAACACCCTATCACTTATTTGTCACTTCCTTGATGACATCTGATCGATATTTATATTAATTTTATAGCATTATTCGATCCATCAATATTTAAAGAGTGAAAATTTTAAATAGCCATTTTAATGTACACATTTAAAGAATAGTCATTTTTCCATTAATACCCTTACTTTATAAACATGTTAATACAAGTCATGAATTAGTTAATTAAAATACATATTTTGTCATTTTTTCAAAATGTGTCAGTTCTTTTAGAATTAAAATTAAATTATTGGATCAAACATATTTTTATTTGGTATTTTTTTTAATTTATGATGGTTTCCTAATTTGCCACATCATATATTAATTATCATATCATTTTTCCACATTGGCTATTAGGTATTTAATTATTTTTTGTAATTGATATTTTTAATAAAAAAGTAAAATTTAGTTTTTTAATTAAAATTGATTTTTTATTTAGGAAATAGAAAAACTGTTGAAACACAACACATTTTAAACTTAAATAGAGTTATTAAATTTATTATTTATTAATTGTTATTATAAAATCAAATTTTAATCGGTATTTAGCAACATGATTGAATTACAATAATCATAAATCTTATAGTTAAATAATAAATTAAATTTAAAATATTAATTTATTGTATAATAATCATTATTTTAATTATTATTAAAAATCAATATGTCTCACGCTAATCTATTAGCATAATCTCAACCGAGAATACCATTTTCTTTTTTTAGGAGAAATATTAATTAAATAGTAAAGGTACTTGTGAAAGTTAATATTATTTTGGCTATTTTTTGAAAATATATATAATAGTGGCTATTTCGGGTTTTTGGATAATATAAATGGCTATTTTCATATATTAAGATATATTTAAATAGGTCAAATAATATTAATTTCATCACTTACACTATTCATTAAATTATATTTCAATTTGTTTAAATCGAGGGAACTAAATCATTTAAATATGTTTTGACAAGTGTGAATTAAGATTGTTATTTAATCAATTTAATTTGTAAAATTTTCTAATTGTACAATTCAGTCAAATTGGATTGGGCACGAGCATAATAGAGGTTCTTGAAATTTACTTGATATGCTGGTCACGTTTGCATATATGATTAAAGTTAGGTGAGTTTTTTAAAAAATATTCTAATATTATGTATATTATATATACACATACATAAGTTTAAATAAAAATATAATCATCAATCTTTTAGTCCACATTTCCTTACAGAAAAAGGAAATTTAGGTAAACCTAAACAACTTCGTTAGTGGTATCCGCATGTGCATGATAAACTACAACAAATAAAAATGGATTAATTTATTAGAATCTATAATAAATTTTAAATACTTTAGATTATTCTCACAAATCATAAACGATAATCCAAAACTATAATCATCATCGTGTATATATCTATATACGTAATTTCAACCGTAAAAAGCAAAAATCATAATTTTTTACATATTTCATTCTAAAACTAGTTTAATGTGATCGCCTTAATTTAATACTCCCTCCGTCCCGGATGAATTGTCCACTTTGCTTTTGACACAATAATCAATGCGAGTTGAGATAGAGGAAATTAGTATATTTTTTTAATAAGTGTATATTTATCTTAAACACACACACCCAGATGTCCCCCGGTCCGGAAAGCTCGAACCTGCGACCTCTCAGTGGCAAAGTGCTTTAACAACTACACCCCGAGCGAAGAGACGAAAATTAGTATTTTATTAGTGAGTGTGTATTAATTTTCCATTTTAGGTAAGTGATTAAATGAGACGGAAAAAAAAAAAAGACAATTAAAGTGATACAGAGGAAGTATTATTTTGACACTTATGATTTTTTAAATCGGATATTTATGAAGATCTGTTTGTCAGCTCCACTATTGCCATTGCTGTTTGGTTGATTTTAAAATTACATGATCAAATTAGAATTTCGAGATCCATAAGGTATATTTTTAAAAAATGCATTTCTTTAAATTTGCAGTGTAAATGACGTGTTTATTTTGCTGGTACCATTAACTCTGATATTAAGTTCGATATTAGTATATATATGATAATGTTCGATTTAAATTGATCAAATCTTTACAATTTTATTTTTAGATATACTAGTATTAGTGAGAATTATGTGAACTTTGAGTTCTTTCTTTATTTATCCAATATTGTAAACATTTAAGTTTGACGATATAGTAAATTAAATGATTGGTTTATTGACCAATAACTAACGGATGTACCAAATAAATCATATGAACAAAGTTGAAAAAAAAAATAGAGAACACAGGCATGCAATGCGCAGCTGGCATCAATGGCAGATATAGAATTTTTTTGTCAGAGGCTATATTTGATTTTTATGTAATAAATATAATTAAATAAAAATATCATCTTATAATTATGATAAAATGTACTTCCTCTGTCCCACTTGAATTGTCATACTTACCAAATTGAGCGTCTCAATCAAATTGTTACATTTACAAAAATAATAACTTTTTTATATTCAGCAATAAAATATTAATCCCACTAACTCATTCTATACTCACAACTCTTAATTTTCGTGTCGAAAAGAAACATGACAATTGTAATAGGACGGGGGAGTATTAAAGATTCATAGTCAAATGGGAAAAATTCAATCTCTCTTCATCAAGAGTCCCTCACACCTTCTTTTCTTCGTTTTCAGCTCCATCTTATTCTTAATAATGTAATATCTCGAATTTAATTAAGTTAATTAAAACATAATTAATCAATTAAATAAATATTTATATTTTTATAAATATTATTATTATTATTATTATTATTATTATTATTATTTTATAAACAAGAAATGACACCCGAGATGATATGAGGGTCTGTTTCTAACATGCAATATGTCAGTGAGTTTGTTTTGAGAAAACATAAGTGACCATGCAGTCACATTATTCGTGGGAAATTCGAGTGCGACGAATTATTATTTTAAAATAATAATATTGCAATTAAATTCATAACTTGCACTCAGAAAATTCGTTTCATATACCGAGCTAGAGAATGCTTTAAAATAAAATATGGAAGGATAGAAAAATGATCGGAATAATTTTCTGAGACCCGTGAAATAATTTGTAAATTATTGAATTTTTAGAGTTATGGGTGATATTATCTCTGAAAATTAGAAAATTATATGAACGAGTTGGACTCGTTAATTGAAGCATTTCCGTGGATTTGCATGTTTATTTGAAACAATGTAATCAAATAAGAGATCCACGATTGTTGGAGGAAAATACACGCGAGTTGAATCGGAGGACATGTTGCGCGACAATTCTTCGCCGACAAGAATTGCCACGTATGAGAGCTATGGGAGGCAAGAAAGATAGCTTGGGCGGCTATTTCATTATTATGGCGGTGGAATTTCTTTGAAAATTGATCAAAAATTTTAAGAAAAACCAATTCAGCATTTTCAGCAAATTCTCTCCATTTCTCTCACCCCCGCGAACCACCATCACCGCCACCCTACTTTCTCGTGATTTTCCCGACCACCACCGTAAACTGTCGGCCAAGATCTCACTATCCGAGTGTAGCACGCATTGCAAGGATCGCACGGGGCTTGAAAACACCCTTTTTCGTCGACAAACGAAAGAGATGAGTTCAAAGACGACCCGCCAGTTAGTTAAAATTTTTTTGATATCGGCGTAGAACTCGTATTAAACGGCGATAAAACTAAGTCTGGTTTGTATATTTGTGTTCTTGTATTGTAAGGAATATTTTGGTACGAAGACATCACCATCCCCACCACCAGAACGCCGTCACCGGAGCTTGAACCACCATTTTTGCCGGTAAGCTTCATCTCAGTTTTCCGGCGAGTTTTTATGATTTCAGAGCATGTGGTCCATGTCATTAAGGTCCTAGCGTGTAGTTGAATGCATTTGCGATTCAGGGCTTGGTTTGGCCGGAGCTCGTATCGATCAACGATAGGGGTGTCGATCGACACACCTACGTCGGTCGCCGTGGGCTGTTGTTGGTCGACACGGCCGTGTCGATTGATGGGGTCGGTGCCGATCGACGCCGGTGAATTTATTAAATTCTGGAGATCCAGACATGGTCGGCGTCCGGGGCATGAACAGTGGTCGCCGATTGTGTCTTCTGGGTCGCCGATCCTCTTTTGACCCAGAAAATCCATTTTTCCGATCCATTTCATCATGTGTTCGATGTTTAAGCTTATTTATGGATTATAAAGCATGGCATGAGCTTGTTTATGCACTTGTTTATGGTTTCGGATATTGGTTTTCGATTAATTTGATTTATGTAAAGTTGAACGCATGTTTTGCCGTTTAAATTGTAAACGCGTTTTATTTGAGTTGGTACGTTAACCGTGGATTGGTTAACAATTATGTTTGTATTTGTTGAAGTTACATGCATGTCTCGATGGGAGAGAATGCACGTCGAACAGTCGGGAAATGTCAATTTGGTTTGTCAGTCATAGGTCCCGATCAACGTCAAGTAATGTCAGCAAAGGCTGATTGATTTATGCTTAGATGGTCCATCCTAATTAGCGTATGCTTTATTGTGTTAATATGTGAAGGAAATCACATGAAAATTGTGACAGCTCAACAACAACTAACGTGTTCATCTAAACCTGTAAGCAATAAAAGGTGAAGACTATTTTTCAGTAAAAATAAAATGTCGTTTCGAGCCTTGTGCTCAGTATTCTGAAATGGGTGTGAGAATATATTTTTTTAGAATTGACTGTCTATGCCTAAACAATTTTGTGTTATCATATTTGTACCTCTGTTGATTGATATCTTCAGGGAGATAAATTAATGAGAATGAACCAGTATTTCATGGAAATTTCTAAAAGTCTCATTAATTGTAAGGTAGGTGCCTTACTTATTTGAACTATAAGGTAGGTGCCTTATTTATCAAGCTATAAGGTAGGTGCCTTATAAGCTCATTCTGTGGTAGTTCAGCTGATGTGCTGATACCTTGGGGAAATAAGGATTTTGTTGTCTATAATCGGTTTGGTCTCAAGGTAACATTATGAGGCTAGTGCACTAATTGATGACAGTGGATAGAGTGGTTAATCAATTCCCAGTTGTTCATCGTAACTTGGAAGTGAGCCAGCTTCCAGTTACAAAACGGTAAACAGATTTTGTTGAGAAGGTAGGCCCAACCGTTTTAATCCCGAGCCCAAAATCGGTAAGTTCTTAGATGGGTTGTTTTGGGTCCAACTGAATATGGTTACACATTTTGGCCCAAATAGATAATTACCCTCCTCCCATCTTCTGAACCTAATTTCACTCTCCTACTTTGCGCCGCACATCTATCTCTCTCACTAAGAAAAGAACTCGCTCGTCTCTCTTCAAATCTGTGTGTTTGGGTGAGGAATCTTGTGTGTTCTTCAGCGAGTTTCTTCGTTTCCCTGTGTGAATCTGAGTGTGGGTGGGTTAGAACCTAGGGCTTGCAACTCCTTTCTCCATCTGTGGTTCGTAGTAGGGCAGGGACCGGCAGCAGGTGAGTCCTGAGCCACCAGCCCCCTCCGATCGAAGCTGTGAAGGCATCGCTCATCCTCTGAAGACGACGTAGAAGCTGTGGAACCCGTGGTGCTGCAGCTGTTCTCCCATGTTAAAGCTGTTTGTGGCGGTCAGCTCTCTTCTCCGGTGGATCATCGGGATCCGGCGGTAATTAGGGACCGCGGTAGTGGCAAAGATACTTAACAGTGGTATCAAAGCCAGGTTCCACTGCCCCGCGCGTCTCGCCGCTGAAGGGTCCACGTCGTCGCACCCCAGGGTGCGTGAGGTAGGTCAGCAGTGCCCTCACCTAGGGCCGCCGCTCTGGTATTCTCTGAAACTTCTCCGTTCTTTCGATTTCTATAGAAATGGTCGACTGGTGCCAATAGGATTGGAATTTTTCTGTTTCTTACTTGCCTCTGTGAACTCTGTGTTTCGCCGAAAGGCCTTGTCACCAACCCCATCCCCAAGTTTTCTGGTCCACAACCCCAATCCCTATTATTTCACCCTATCGGGGTGTATGTGACTTCTTATTTTGCTTCCGCTGAACTCTGTGTTTTTTTGTGATAATTTTGCCTATCTAGTGAGTTTTTTCTACCTCACTATCTTTGTCTCTGTGGCCTGTGTCTGTGCTCTTCTTGACTGTGTTTGGCCTCGTGAGTTGGCAGGGTAGATCTATTTTCCTTTACAAGATAAGCTAAGTCTAAATAGGGTTGTGCCTTTACTTGTTTCTCTCTGCCCTGTGAGTTTGTTTAAATATTTGTGTTTTTTAGGTCACTGCCTTAGTGGCTACTATCTTGTTTCTATTGTGTGATTAGTCTGCTGTGTAAGTTCTTTTGTCAGCTACCTGGAAATCTTTTTTTCTTTCCAGCTGAACTGAATCTTGCATGTGTGTACTATCTGAATCTGCTTTCTTAAATCCCTGTCTGTTTTCTTGAGTGAAAATCTGTTTTAAAATGGCTTCTGGAGTTAATGCCTATGGTATGGCCCCATTTAACGGGAGAACTGATTTTTCTATTTGGAAACAAAAAAATAAAGTGCATTTTAATTCAACAAAAAGTCTATCGAGCTGTAACTGGAGAATATCTTGATAGTGATACCCCTGAAAAGCGCACCGAAATGAATGAGCTTGCATGTTCCACTATTTTTCTTAATTTATCTGATACTGTGATTAAAAAGGTAGGAATATTGGAATCTGCTAAAGAGCTGTGGGAAAAATTAAAGGATTTATGTTGGGAAAATTATCAAAGTTTCCCTTCCCCAGTTGATAGCTTAGATCTTTTGATTTGGTGTTTAAGTGTTTTGGTGGATCAAATCCTAAGTCCTACCAGCGTCAGTTTGTCTCTAGAATAGCTCTAGTCTCAAATGTAAAGTCCTGTTTAGGTCTTTTGAGTTGTAAGTCGTAGCTGATCAAGACTCATGCTGACACTGTTCATCAGCATGAGAATCTCTTACCTGGTGAAGGATTTCACCAGCCGACGACTGACAGACCCATGCTGACACTGTTCATCAACATGGAGTCAAGAGCTAATGACTGGCTACTGTTCACCAGTTGGAAGGATTTCACCAGCAGGAGGCTGACAAATCCTACCAGCAGAATACGTGTTCTGGCTGACACTATTCACCAGCGGTGAAGCCACCAGTCATGGGAGATTCCAAGAAAGGGTTAACATCCAGACAAATTGGTAGACCTTGATTGTGCTAAGGAAAGTCACCAGCAGAGACTGCCAGCACAAGATCACCAGTATGTTCTACCAGTCGGATGTTACCAGCAGAATTCAAGATTCGCTCTCCCAGAGTCTTAGAGACAAAAAGAAGATTCGTCTGAGGAATATACTAACAAAGTAAGACTTTAAGGAAGGATATCCTTAAAGTCTATCAGTTCAAGACACCAGTTCCGATTCCTCGTACTGACGAATAGAGCCGTTCTGACACAAAGAGGTCTGTGTCAGAAAAAGCGGACACAAGCATGGCACTTTCCGGAAATTCCTACCTGCCGCCGTCAGAAGGACATGCGAGGACAGAGACTTTTCCGGATGTGTCCAAACGGCTAGAATATTTGAATGGGATCCCTCGGCTATAAATACCTGGGATCCATCAACATTCAATGTTCTTGGCCAACTCTTCACCTACCGAAAGACTGAAATTTATTACGCTCAAGCAAGTAAAAGCATACAACTTTCGAGGCCTTTCAAAAGGCTATCCGTGTGTTGATTTATTCAAACACGAGACTTCAAGCTTCCAGCTTGTAAGTTACAGACCTCGCTTGGTGTTCTTTCTCTTTCTGAGGAAGAACATAGCAGCTCTAGAGCCAGCCAGCTCTTGAGTTATTACGGGCAGTTTGCCGTAGAGGATTTACGTTCTTGGGAGAACTCAACACCCAACTAGTCAGAGGAGGAGATCAAAGTGACGTGCTCGCACTCCATCCATCTGACGAAGAGTTGAAGAAGGACAAGGACCGGGAGCGGTTGATCCAGTGGACTGGTAGACGGGGCATCTACCAGCTGGAGATAGATCGTAGGACTCTTTGTACCGGATTACTCTTATAGTGAATTTCCAGTGAGTCGACTGGAGAGTGGACGTAGATCAGTTGATCGAACCACTATAAAAATCCTTTGCCTTTATCTGCTTTCAGTATCTAAATTTGTATTTGAAACCCAGCACTCAAGTGCTGGTGTATATCTGAAAACTGATAACTGTGCAAACTAGACTTAAAATATTCTAAGTGTTGAGCTATCAGCTGACCAGCCAGTCAGCCAGCCAGCTGAGCAACCAGCAGGACAGAGTGCAAGTTAGACTTATAAGTTCAATATTTCCGCTGCGTAACGTTATACACTCTGATAAACCGGGACCAACAAGTGGTATCAGAGCGGACGGTTCTTACAGACCGTTCGTTTCTGTGTCGCTTAGGACCGAGATCCATTTTCCTTGCACCTTGTTTGTCTGTTTGATTAGCTCAGGTACATCAAGATGAATAATCCGAAGCTACTCGAATACGGGACTGTGAAGCATGATATTTGGCGAAAGAGGTCGCTCATCTCTCTAAAGAGCATCCATCCAGAGATGAAAGATGTGCTAGAGACAGGGCCGATTGAGATCACCATGATACAGCACCAGCTAGGAGATCGTCCAGCTGCTGTGATCCCAAAGCCTCAAAGCGAATGGAACGCCGAGGACAGGAAGCGGAATCAGTTGGATTCCATTGCTCACGAGCTGATCCTGGCTTCTCTTCCTAAGTCGCTGATGGAGGAAGCCCTCCAGTTTGATAATGCCAAGGGAGTATGGGATTATCTGGATAGTCTATGTCAAGAAACTGACCAAATGAAACGCAACAAATTGCAGGTTGCAGTGGACAAATATGAGTCCTTCCAGATGCTGACTGGAGAAACCATCAAGGAGATGGAGGCGAGATTCAACGCCATTGTCAGCGAGCTGAAGTCTCTGGGCAGAGAGTACGACAATGCTGATCTTAACTCGAAGATCCTGTCCAAGATGCCTAAAGAAGATTGGTTCGTGAAGACGACAGCTCTAAAGGAAAAGGACCTGTCCAAGATGACTCCCAAGGAGTTGTTTGCTCAGTTGCAGGCACACGAGTGGGACATCCAGATGGTGAATAAGAACGAGGCCATCAGGAATGTTGGATCCCCCAGCGTTAAAGCTCAGGACGAGGCGTACTTCGTCAAAAAGGACTTCAATTGGAAGCACAAGAAGCCCTTCCATGCTGAGAGACCCGCTGCACAGCACAACCAGCCGAAGGAGATCCAGTCCGCATCAGGATCTCATTCCAAAGGCGGCGAGAGCTCTATCGCTGAACTAGAGCAACAGATGAAAAGACTGGCTTTCCTTCTGGAAAAAGCCAAGTCAAAACAGGGAGTTTCTTCTAGCTCATCTGACGGAAAATTTGTCAAGAGAGCTCCTCGTGCTTGCTTTCAGTGCCAATCCCCTGATCACTTAAAGTTTGAATGTCCACAGGTGGACAAAACTGAGAGGGAAAGGCTGAAGAAGCTCTTTGAAGAGCGTGCTTCCAAGGCTGTTGCCAAAGCCATGCTGAC
>JAPKLW010008885.1:0-12736 GCA_026898455.1 Plectranthus barbatus | reverse complement strand
TCAATTCTTGTGCTTTTTCTTAATCTGATTAAATTGGCCATTTGATTAGGTTTTCATGATTAATTAATTTGAGACTGAAAAGTGAAAATTGATTAATGGATTTAAGAATTGATTATATGGATTTTTATTATGTCTGAAAAGAGGAATTTAATCCATAGGAATAAATCTGATGTTTTTAAGAAGTTGTTAATTTTCCTAGAGACCGGAAGGATATATGGGATTGATAATCTACTTTATAAATTGCCAAACCCTGGAATTTGTAATATTTTCCTGATGTTCCACCAAATCTTTATTTTAAATTGATCGATGAAATTCCTTTGCATGCTATCCTTGACATGAAGTTGCCCTGGAATCTGATCTTTTCTCAAGTGTTTTTTAAACCCAATTTTAATTACATGTTTCAATTTAATTTTCTTGTAAAATTAGTTTTAAATCCCAAAACCCTTTTTAAAATTTTGTTTACTTGGACAACAAACCGAAAGCAAATGGTTCAGTACATGAGGTGTTCGCTATTACAATCTCCGTGGGATCGATAATATTAACTTGTCACTACACTATAAAAAATCATTATAAAAAAATAGTGATCAAATTTTGGCGCCGTTGCCGAAGATTGTTAAGAATTATCTTGTTATTGAATCTGTTTAGGGTTGTTGATTTAAGTTGTAATTTTAATTCTAATTTCCCTTTCAGTTTTTGCAAAATTTCTTATTATTTCCTTTAAAAATTTTCGCCAGTTTTTCCCTTAAATTTTTCCCTCTGTTTCGACCGACAGATAGAATTTCGACCGACAGAGTCTGTCGATCAACACGATTTCTGTCGACCGACAGAGAAGCTGTTTTTCAGATTTTTACTGTTTTCTCGTTCAGTTCGTGTGTTAGTTAATTTAATTCAGTTTTATTGCTGTTCTGAGTATACTCACTTTTCCCGTAACTGATTTTTAGGTAGTTAATGCACACAAGGAGGAGTGGTAAGGCACCGATTCCTGTCGACCATGAGATTGAGGCTACGTGCAGAAGAAATAACAGCCGGAGACACCGAGAGGAAGCCGCTTCCAGCAGTGAAACTGTCAAGATGGCCGATGATAATCAAGAGAATATTCCCAACCTCACTCCCGAGCAAACAACTGAGCTTTTGAGAGAGATGCACGCCATGCGAGAGTGTATGGTTATGCTGGAGCAGGAAAGAGGCAGAAAAGGGAACAACGATCCACCTGATGAATCCTCAGATGATGAAGATGAGGATGATGATCTAGGGATTGATGCTGACGAGGATGAAGATGCTATTCAGAAGAGATACAAACCTAAGTTCCAGGAGACTGATTTCAGCATTGGTATCAATGCCAATAACTTTGAGCTGAAGACTGGGTTGGTGCAGATGGTTCAGCAGAGTCAGTATGGGGGCCGAGCTACTGAGGACCCCTATGCTCATCTTGACTAATTCATCATGCTCTGCAACACCGTGAAGATCAATGGAGTCAGCAAGAGTGCCATGCGAATGAGGCTCTTTGCCTTTTCTCTGCGTGACAAGGCCCAGTCATGGTTTACTGCGTTGGATAAATCCAACATCGGCACTTGGAAGGAACTGAGGAACGAATTCTTAATGAATTTCTTTCCCCCAAGCACCATCAGGCAAAGGAAGAAAGATATTATGAGGTTTGCTCAGAGGCACGATGAGAATTTCTATGAGGCCTGGTAGAGGTACAAGAAGTTGCTGCAGTTGTGTCCTGGTCACAATCTTTGTTTGGCAGATCAAGTGGAAACTTTCTATGAAGGATTGAATGAGAAGACTATCGAACTGGTGGATTCCACATTGGGAGATTCTGTGATGACAAAGGGTCCCAAGAAAGCCATGGCCTTCTTCCAGAAGATGGCAACTAACAGTCAAAGATGGTCTAGCAGCCGCAAGGAGCCAGTCAAAGCCGTGGAGAAAGTAGCAAAGCCCGAGGTAGACCTGATGGGAGAGATCAAGAAGTTGAGAGAGGACTTCGCCAAGATGGAATCTGGACGAACCATTGCTGCTGTCGAGCCAGTTCCGTCCTCTTCCGGTGAGACTGATGCTGCCAATGTCAATTTTGTCCAAAGAGGTGGCTATCAGAATAACAACCGAGGGGGATATTCACAAAACCAGGGCTACAATCAAGGCTACAATCCCAACCGAGCAAGGAATCACCCAGGTTTCTCATATTCAAATCCTGAGGCTGCCGAACTACCGCCTGCTGGATTCAAGGTGGAGAATGGAGAAATTGTTGAGCCAAAGAAGAAGCTAAGCCTCGAGGAAATCCTAGCCAAGTTCATGCAAGGGTCTGATAAGAGAGTTGGAAACTTGGAGAAAGAAGTGGAAGGTATCAACTCCAAAGTTGATAGAGTGGAGAAACAAGCTCAGATCATTGAGACACAGGTCAGCCAGATTGCCGCATCCCTTGGTGCACAACATAAACAAGGGCAATTACCGAGCAACACTCAGGCCAACCCGAAGAATCAGAGAAATCAAGTCAATGCCATTACTTTGAGGGGTGGCAAGTCTTACAAGGGACCTGAACACAAAGGGGCCGAATCTGAGGCCGAAGAAAGGAGTGAAAAGGAGCAGGAATCCGAGGCAGAAGCCTCTGTTTTGATCGACAGAAATCCTGTCGATCAAAATAGAGGTCCAGAACTAGAAAACGAGTCAGGAGGTTCTGTCGATCGACAGAACCCCTGTCGATCAACACAGCTGCCAGGTCACGGAGAAAAGTTGCCCCCGATGCCGTATCCACAGCGATTTGCCAAGAACAAGGTGAATGAGAGGTATGCACGATTTTTAGAGAACATGAAGAAGGTGCACATCAATATTCCTCTCGTGGAAGCTCTGCAGGAGATGCCGGGGTACATCAAATTCCTCAAGGATATGGTCGCGTAGAAGAGACCTATGCTACAGCACTAGACGGTGAACCTGTTTGAGGAATGCAGTGCTATTATTCAGAAGAAGCTGCCTCTGAAAAGAGAGGATCCGGGTTCATTCACTATTTCTTGTGTCATAGGTGGAGAGACATTCGGCAAGGTGCTTTGCAATTCTGGAGCAAGCATCAATCTGATGCCGTTGTCCATTTTCAAGAGACTGGAGATTGGAGATATCAAGCCGACTACCATCACTCTTTAGATGGCTGATAGATCAATCTCTTATCCGAGAGGAATTGTGGAGGATGTCCTAGTGAAAGTTAAAGATTTCATACTCCCGACTGATTTTGTTGTTTTAGACATGGAGGAGGATCACAACATCCCACTGATTCTGGGGAGACCGTTTCTGAGGATCGGAGGAGCCCTGATCGATATTCGAGAAGGGAAGCTGACATTCCGAGTCGACAATGAGTCTGTGAACTTCGACATTTTCAAGTCCATGCAAAAACATGATGATGGGAGCTACAAAGAAGAATGCCATATGATAGACAGTTTTGATCCGGTGATTTCTTCTCATTTACTTTCTTTGCATGCTGAAACTGATTATCTAGAGCAATGTCTTCACCACTCCTTGTTTTCTTTTTCAGAGCTTGATGAAGCCTGTGACGAGCTCCTGGACTTTATTGTGGACTTAGATGTGAAGGAGGAGTTACCTAGGGCAAAGGAGAACCAAAGGGAACCTCTGCCTATCCAGTTTGTGAAAGAAGCAGAAAAAAATCGAGCTGATGCCTCTGTTTCGCTCGACAGGATTGGAGTGTCGAACAGTGAAATTTGCCTCCCTGTCGATCGACAGGGACGGTGTCGATCGACACAAATACAAAAATTCAACCAGTCGACAGGCAGACCAGGAGGAAGAAGAAGAAAGAAGTAGCCTCTGTTTCGATCGACAGAGAGGCCTTGTCGACCAACACAGCCGCACCCGAGGCTGAAAAACGGCCCGAACCACCTGTTTTGGAGCTGAAACCTCTTCCTTCTCATTTACAGTATGCTTATTTGGGTCCTGATAATACTTATCTTGTAATTGTCTCTTCTTTTCTTAGTTCTACAGAGTTGGATAAGCTGCTCCGAGTCTTGAGGGACCACAAGTCAGCTATCGGATGGACATTGGCAGATATCAAAGGAATTAGTCCAACAATATGCCAGCACAGGATTAATCTGGAAGAAGAGGCTAAGCCGAAGAGACAAGCTCAAAGAAGACTCAATCCCACCATGCAAGAGGTCGTGAAGAAGGAAGTACTGAAGCTTCTAGACAATGGGATGATCTATCCCATCTCCGACAGTCAATGGGTGAGTTCGACACAGGTTATGGCCAAGAAGGGGGTGTAGGGTTTGAGTCTACGATGGACAACACGAGTTGCCATTATGAATTTCTTGCCAAGGGTCGTTCTTAGGATACCAGGAATAAATTTTAATTAAATAAACCATGCGAATCCTATGCATGCTCCTACAAAATTAATTGCATAGGATGGATCTAGAGAATACCTGATTTCACCGTTTGATCTACAGGACAGATCGGAGAATAACAACAATGAAATAGATTTGGATCTTGGATCTGGATCTGGGACGCCGGCGTGGACGGTTGTTCCTACAGATCTGATCCTCTGATCTGTTCCCTTGCTCCTTGGAAATCTGGTGAGGATTATCTACCAAGTTGAATCCGAGATCTGGAGAAATCGATCAAGTTCTCCCTACAGGATCAGTCGTCGCCCCCTCTCTCAAATTATACTGAAAACCCTAGTTTTCACAACATTAATGATCTGATAGAGAGAAGGCCTTTATATAGTGTTAGGGTTTTGAGAAACCCTAACCCTAATGGGCTTGAGCAGTTCATGGGCCAGAACAGGGATCAGATGCAAATAATAAAGTGGGCCCTCTTTATTCATTAATCCTTCCTTGTTCAACCCAGAACATAATTAATTAATAAAACATTGTTTTAACCTTCACCACGGTAACAATGCTGACTCGCCCCTTTATTACCACGTTATTAGGAACGGGTTGCACCAAACTAACATGATCCACATATTTAAGGTTTTAAACATTCATTAATTAATTTGGCCTATGACAATTAGCCACAATTAATTAATCTCTTATTTCCTGAGTTACACCACTCACTCCTTTTCACTTATGCCTGAATTAAATAATTCAACCTGCAGGGTTTAGCATAATGAACCTTGTGAGCTCCTCAGGGAATGTCACCATCCTGAAACGGATATGCTTACCAAAACGTCCAGACTAAGCAGGCCACACACAAATCGCCAACACCCAAAATACGGGTATAAGAGTACATGTAAGACTCGCCACCATGGTAAATCAAAGTGCGGTCAATCTGTGTGTGCCCCTTATCCTTCAGTTAGGTTTAAGATCATAGGAAGTATGTTCGGGATCTGGCTCATTCATATGTCAATGAGAATGGCACATCCCACTGTTGATCCCATCAATACATAACAATGTACCGACACATCAAGTAGCTAAGATAAGCCCACTTATGAACCGATGTGCCACAGCTTAGACCGACAGCCTATCCAGGGACCGTCTCAGCTGTGATACTGTTTATATCTCGCTAGGTCAAACGATTCATATGATCCTCTGTGATCTACTACACACCATATGATCATCCCTATAGGCGAGATAATAGGATATTATAGTTCGTTGTATGTTTGTTCTATCAGACAGCGAGTATTGTTGCGGCAACATATATGAAGACCAGTGTACAAAACACTTAATCATATATGCTTTCAGTATACAATCCCAACAGGGGGAATGCAGATTGTGAAGAACGAGGATGGCGAAGAGGTGGCGACGAGACTTGTCACAGGATGGCGGTTTTGCATCGACTATCGAGCCCTGAATGCCGCCACATGCAAAGATCACTTCCCGCTCCCCTTCATCGATCAGATGCTTGACAGACTTTCAGGTTATCCCTATTACTGCTTTCTTGATGGTTATTCTGGTTATAACCAAATCGCAGTGGCCCCGAAAGATCAGCATAAGACGGCCTTCACTTGCCCATATGAAGTTTTTGCCTACCGGCGAATGCCTTTTGGTTTGTGCAATGCACCTGCTACTTTTCAGAGGTGTATGATGTCTATTTTTCATGATCTTATTGAGCACGTTATGGAGGTTTTCATGGATGACTTCTCTGTTTTTGGTAGCTCGTTTGATGCTTGTTTGCAGAATTTAGCTACAGTGATGGAGAGGTGTGCTGAGACAAATCTGTGCCTGAATTGGGAGAAGTGCCACTTCATGGTGAAGGAAGGGATTGTACTAGGACACTGGGTGTCCTCTGAAGGTTTGGAAGTGGACAAGGCAAAGATAACAACAATCGAGAAGATGCCGCCACCACTCAATGTGAAAGGAGTCCGGAGTTTTCTAGGCCATGCCGGGTTCTACCGCAGATTTATACAGGATTTCTCTAAAATCTCTAGACCTCTTTGTAATCTGCTTGAGAAAGATGTCTCATTTGTTTTTGATGCAGAGTGCTTGAAGGCCTTCGAGCAGTTGAAGAAGGCATTGGTGACTGCTCCAGTCCTCACTTCTCCAGATTGGGATGAGCCCTTTGTGCTCATGTGTGATGCTAGTGACTTTGCAGTTGGAGCGGTTCTAGGACAGCTGAAGGGGAAGCTTTTCCATGTCATTCACTATGCCAGCAAGACCATGAACCCTGCCCAATGCAACTACACCACTACGGAGAAGGAGATGCTAGCAGTAGTATATGCATTTGATAAATTTCGGCCCTACTTGATAGGGTCGAAAACTGTTGTTTATACTGACCACACTGCTATTAAATTCTTGTTTGCTAAGCAGGATGCCAAGCCAAGATTGATCAGATGGATCCTGTTGCTTCAGGAGTTTGATGTGGAGATCAAGGACCGAAAAGGCTGTGAGAATGTGATTGCCGACCATCTCTCCGGGTTGGAGTATACAGTCGAGGGGGATGACCAGAAGATGAGGATCCAAGAGACTTTCCCTGATGAACAAGTCTTTGCATGCAAGGATAGGGACCTCAAGGAGTACTACTGCAACAAGACTCCCTGGTATGCTGATTATGCCAATTACCTGGTGAGTGGAGTTCCCCCTCCGGAGTCTACCCCGCAAGAAAGGAAGAGATTTCTGAAGGAGGTCCGGTTCTACTATTGGGAAGACCCGTACCTATGGCACCGATGTGCCGATACTATCATCCGCCGGTGTGTGCCTCAGTCTGAATTCTTCAAGATCATCGAGGCTTGTCACTCTTCTCCCAGCGGTGGCCACTTTGCTGCCAACAGGACCGCCTTCAAGGTCCTCTCTAGTGGGTTCTACTGGCCGACCATCCATGGCGATTGCATGTCGTTTGTGTTCAACTGTGACAGGTGCCAGAGGATGGGCAATATCTCAAAGAAGGATGAGATGCCCCAGACCCCAGTGATTGAGGTCGAGATCTTCGATGTGTGGGGGATCGACTTCATGGGACCCTTCCCACCTTCAGGAGGGTACACTTACATTCTGTTGGCTGTTGATTATGTTTCTAGGTGGGTGGAAGCCATTCTGACGACCACCAACGACTCCAAAGTTGTGGTGAATTTCCTCCAGAAGAATGTGGTGACAAGATATGGCACTCCGAGAGCTTTGGTGAGTGATGGTGGGTCTCATTTTTGTAACCGTACTATTTCTGCTCTTCTTGCTCGCTATGGTGTCAAACACAGGGTTACTACTCCTTACCATCCACAAGAGAATGGCCTCGCCGAGCTGTCCAACAGGGAGATCAAGGGGATCCTAGAGAAAAATGTTAAGATGAAGAAGGATTGGGCATTCAAGCTCGATGATGCACTGTAGGCTTACCGTACTGCTTTCAAGACGCCGATTGGGATGTCCCCATTCCAGTTGGTCTTTGGTAAGTCATGTCATCTTCTTGTGGAGCTTGAGCACAAGGCATGGAGAGCTGTGAAGGAGCTGAATATGAATTGGAAGGCTGCTGCTGAGAGCCGGGCTGCTTACTTGAATGAGATGGATGAATTCCGTGAGGAAGCCTATGAGAACTCCATGAACTACAAGCTCCGAGCCAAGAGATTCCATGATCAAGGCCTGAAGAGGCGACAATTCTACAAAGGTGATCTGGTGCTCGTTTTCAATTCTCGCCTCCGCTTCATGCCAGGAAAGCTGCAGTCCAGGTGGAATGGACCATATACTGTGGTCAATTTCACCAGCAATGGTGTGGTGGAGTTAGCTGGTCAGGATGGCACCATCTTCCTGGTCAATGGAAACCGAGTCAAGCGCTACTACAGCCCGCATCAGATTGGAGCTGTGGAGGTGCACTATCTGGACCGGTCATGATCTGAGGTATCGTCGAGCTAACGACGTTAAATGAAGCACTTGTTGGGAGGTAACCCATCATTTTATTGCTTTATTTCAGTTTTAGAGTCTATTTTCGAGTCTTAGGTGTTTTAGGATTTATTTCATGCCTTAGAATAATTTCCAGCTTGTAAATAGAGTTTTCAAAATTTAAGCCTCTGTTTCGATCGACAGGAATCCAGTCGATCGACAGAGGAGTTTCCACAAAAATTGGTGAAGTATAAAAAGTCTGTCGATTGACACAAATTGTGTCGATCGACAAGGTCGTGTCTGATTAATTCCTTTCCAGTCAATAAGTGTGTCGATCGACAGGAATCCTGTCGATCGACACAAGTTTGTTTCCATTTAAATTTTCAGTTCCACATTTATTTAATTAAATAAATATAAAAAAATGAAAAATCGGAAAAATGCGAGTCTGTCGATCGACAGGAATCCTGTCGGTCGAAACAGACGCGCTAGTCTGTTTTTAAAAACGCACGACAGAACCCCCTTCCCCTCATTTCTGTTTTCTCTCCTTCGACACACGCGCACGCCCAACTTCCCCCGATCGAAATTTCGTCCCAAGCCTCCCCATCCAATCAAGGTAATCCTCTTTCCATTTCTCCCTTCCATCATTTACTTGTATTCTACTTGTTTTTTGTGCATTTATTGCGCATTGAGCCCTAGTTTTTCCCCCTGTATGCATTTGGTTGAATTGTTCAAATTGTATCGATTTCTTGCATATATCGGGTTATATTGGTTCGTTCTAGGTTGTTGGAGATTCGATATGAGTTCCTTGAGGCTTACTTGTTGATTAATTTCGATGTTTGAGGATTGAGCACCCCCAATTGAACCCCCTTTACTGTTGCCTTATGTTAACCTCTCCAAATTGTAAATTGTGCTGACATTGCTCTATGCTTTACGTTTTGCACTTGGTTTTGATGTTAATTGCATGATTGGGTGGTCAATTTGGGATGGGCATGCCTCTTTGTGGTTCTATTTTGGGATTTTGATTCGTACACAACCCCCTTTACTGTTGCTTGGTTTCTGCCTCCCCCATGTGTACTTTGTGGTTTCTGTGGCTACTGTTATTTGTTTTGCACTGGGGTGTCGTATGAGATTGCATGATTGGGTGGTTACTTGGTCATGGGCATGCTTGACTATGCTGAATTTTGTTCGATTTACTTGCTCTAGGTAAGTTTGGGGGAGTTGATTCCTTTCCTATTGCTCTTTGTGTTGATTATGGGTTGTGGTTATTGCAGAAAGCTACTGATGGCCTCATCTGACAAGGAATATCAACCGAGCACTGATGAGGAGATGCATGAGGATCCGGCGTCTGAGGCCGACGAGGAGAATGACCAGCACTTGGTCCCCGAGGAGCAGCCTGGCTGGGAGCCAGAGTTTGCATTCGCCGATCATCAGCGGCGCTTCACACTGAAGCCAACAAGATACCCGGATGCAGATGACTTGATACAGATGGGCCTAGGGAACGATGTTCAGACGCTATTCGGCCGGTGCGGTTGGGGGCATTTCATCACCCAGCAGTGGCCCACTATTCCACCACTGGTCTTGGAGTTCTTCGCCTCCGTGCATATCATCGAGCCACCCCGCAGTCAGGGCCCCATTGAGCCCAACGGCATTCAGTTCCAGCTCCCAGGGCAGCCACATCGGCTCACTAGATCACAGCTGGACAGGATCTTTGGATGTGAACCGGGGGGCCTCTACCACGAGCCGCCCGAGTTCCAGATTGGGGAGTTCTGATCCTCCATCTCTGCTGCAGTCGACCCAGCCCGCTTCACCAAGGCCAACATGAAGGCCACTGCTATTGATAATCCAGTACTCCGCTACATTCAGAAGGTGTTTGGGCTCTCCGTCTTCGGCCGCAATGAGCACGGGAAGGCCCGGGGGAGCGAGATTTTCTGTATCTGGGCTATGCTGAATAATGTCCACCTCAGTTTAGCTGCCTTCGTCATGGAGAACTGGAAGAGGCAGACAGGTGGTACTCCGGGCGATTTCTGGTGTGGAGGGTTTGTGACTCCCATCGCCCGGCATCAGGGGATCCCTGTTGACGACTTCACCCCGCTGGGGGGTGTCCGGACCTTGCGGCTCGACCAGCTGGAGCAGTTCCATTTTTTGATTCCTGTCCGACATGAGCTCTTTCTTCGGTTCTCGAATGGCGATCGGTTCCTTTTGCCCGCTCCTGAGCTCACTCATGTCATGGATTCCACCTACCGTGACAACTGGTTTATGGCCACACCGGCCCACATGGATCGGACCCGCGGCCCTCGTGATGAGCCGCCATCCTCCCGTCTATCTCACCATCTCGGTATAGCACCGGATCAGCGGGTTCGCACCCGCGAGGAGGAGACCGAGCGAATCGCCGAGGAGCGGCGATGGGCTGAGCAGCAAAGAGTTATGCCGCCCCGATCTGATGCCCCCCATTCACTGCAGGGGGCGGGGGCGGAGCTTCTACTTCATACGCGGGAGCCGGATCATCCACTGCAGTCCCTGATTGGAGTCCTTTCATCCAGTTCATGCAGGAGCAGCGGGCCGATTTCTCCAGTTTCCGCTCAGAGCTACGGCAGGTCCGGGATCATCAGCTGGTGCAGGATGCACTACTTGCCGACATCCGGAGGCAGCAGGAGGACTACAACGCCGCCCATAATCTTGCCATGGCAGATCTGACCCGCCGGATGGAGGACCACTTCGCCGATTTCAAGTCGGCCCTGCGCTATGGCCGCGGGAACAGGAGGGCAGCGAGAGATCAGCCACCGCCGCAGGATTGAGGTCTAGATTCCTTTCCTACAAGCTGACTTTCAAACTTATTCTTCCCTTCGTGTTGAATAAGTTTGGGGGGAGGATGACTTGTGGGAATGGAATCCATTATTTACTTATGTATTTCTGATTCGATGTACTGCATTTGATTTCCCTGTATTTCAGTTATTTTCCCTGTACTGTATTTCTTTTCAGTTGTATTTGCTTTAGTTAGGTATTTCTGATGTATTTGAAATTTTCCCATGTACTCGTTCTTAGTCTGAATCTATTTAAGTGCAACTTGAGATTATGTACAATTCCTTCCCTTGATATGAACCTGTTTGATTGATGATTGGTCTACACTGAGATTGAGACAATTAGGATTGCATGATGAGTAGCCAATGATAGGAGAATACCGCATGATAAGTTGCTCTCTGATTTTGGATTTTGCTTGATTTATTTGATTCGAATTGGATACTGTTAGGGAAGAACAAATGAACCAAGTGAGAATTGTGCCTGAATTTTTCCTTCATGTGTGATCGAGTTTGCAGTTGGATTCTAGAATTTGGCTTATTTCTCTCTCGAGACTGTATTGATGTAAGACTTGGTGAAAATGATTTTAGGCATCTCTTTTCTTAGCCGTATCCCAAACACTAACCTTACAAATGACCACTTGTAGCCACTTTGAGCCTGAAAAGTCTTTCTTTGATTTAAGTAGTGTTCTAGTGAGCCAGTTGTGGATTTAACTGATTTGAAATGAAAAAAAAAAAGAAAAGAAGAAGGGGTAGTGATATTGAGCTGTGAGTTGTTGAAAATATGATTGCTCATGGATTTGAGCTAACTTGAAAAAAAAGAGAGAGAAAAGATGAAGAAAAGTGTTGAAAAATCTTGTTGGTAAACTTGTTGCAAGATGAATTTCTAGGAAACAAAAAAATATATAATACAAGTATCGAAAAGAGGAGTTGAGAAAATGATGTGATGTGGGTTGACAGTTGGGAAGTTGTAAAAATCATAAGTGTGCTAGTCACTCAGCCTAAAACGACCTACCTTCTAGAAAAGCCTCATTACAACCAAATTAAAGACCTTTTTGATTCACAGAGTATTTTACTTTCTAAGCAGTGGAGAGATGATAAATTTGCCTAACTTATGGTTAAGAAAACTGTATTACTTTGAATGGAGTGAAACACATGTCCTGAACACTTGAGTGATGAGTGATTGTAAAAATTCTGTCTATCTGTGTGGTTCTTTCCGAAACAGTTGATGGTTTGGATTGGATTTTGATTGCATTATCTCTTGGATGAGGGTGTGCTTAGATTGTGATGAATCTTGTGAGGCATTGCACATCTCTGTTTGCATGAATTTACGTTTCTTTTGGTGTTTTGATCGAGGACGATCAATAGTTCAAGTTTGGGGGAGTTGATAAGTGCGCTATTTCGTTCACTTATCTATGTATTTTTAGGGTGTTTTTAGTAAATTGTAGTGTGTTTACTCCGAATTATGAGCATCGTAGTGTTTTTATGCCTGAGTTGTGTGTTATGCTTGAAAATGCAGGTTTTTGGAGTAAAAATCGACTAAGTCTGGAAGTTGGAGATTTTGGCCGAAGCCTCTGTTTCGATCGACAGGAATTGTGTCGATCGAAACAGAGGTATGTTGAAACAGAGAGAGTACGTTGAAAATGAAGCTGATCGACAGAAGAAGACATCCTGTCGATCGACAGGGAGGTTTGAGCCAGCAGTCGACAG
>JAPKLW010008884.1:0-12737 GCA_026898455.1 Plectranthus barbatus | reverse complement strand
GAAAAAATTATCTTAAACGATTTCCATTCTCAGAGTCATAACACACATGATTACAAAACTAGTTAGAGACTAGTTTAATATTTGAGTAGAGTAGGGGGCAATAAATTAGTAGTTTTATGTTTTTAAAATATTTTATACATATCAATACTAATAAATAAAAATATAATTTTAAAAATAATTAAAAAGTCATTTAAACCACTAGCCCTGACTAGCGTTTAATCTGAAAACGTATAATATAAACAATTTTAAGATTATTATTTGGATATAGACCACCTAACGCCTAAGCGGTTTGTTCGATCAATTACAACAGAATTAAAAAAATAAGAGTATTGATCACTTATATTAGATATTTTAATAAATCTGAGTTGAAACAATGTACTTCAAAATTAATTTTTATTTATTTAAATGTTAATATTGAGTTGAATTTTAAATTCTATTGTTGAATATTTTAAAACTTAAAATCTTTAATTGATTTTAAACTAATTTCTTGATTTGTCATTATTTTATTTTAAAAACAATTCTATTATTTATATTTACTAAAGTTTGTTCTTTTTAATATTTGATGAGTTGATCCAATATTTTACTGTAATTATTGCTAATTAAAAATATATTGGTTTAAGTTTCATAGAATTAGTAAAGTTGAATTTTAAGATAATTTATAACTATGTTTATAAAATTAATGTCATTTTTGTTTTCAATTATTGTCAGAACATCTTCATCATAGAATTTTATTTTTGTTTTGGTCGTAGACTCGTAAATTTAAATCAGGTGATTCTAAATACAATCACAAATTTTCTTTCTACGCCCCTATAAAAAATAAAATAGAATATTCAAATTTTATTCTTATAACTTTAATTTAAAATCATAATTAGAAAACTAATGTACATGTGAGAGTGTTGGCATTTGGGTTAATACATTCGAGCCACTTATTCTGAGCCCAATAGCTGTTGGTTCGGTTTATGGATTGTTGGCCCGGATCAGTTTTTGGATTGGTTTCTGTTGGAGCGGTTACACTCAACCCATCCACATATATAAGTGCTTGATCTGGTTCACTTACTTATGCGATACAAACCCTAAACCTAATTCTGCCGCACTCCTCTCTCTCTCTCTCTAAACGCTCTGCCTTCTCTCTAGCTTAATACTCTTTCTTGTGGCCAGAGTATGTCTCCGATGAGTGATTCTGTGAGCGCGGGGTGTAGCCTGAGATACCTACACCTCTAATCTGTAACCTGCAACCGGTTGGAAGGCAAGGACTCACATCAGGCGCATTCTGAGCCAAAAGGTTAGCCCCAAGATCGTGTGTGGCAAGGCATCGGTGCACATCCACGAGTCTAGGAGTCGTAGATCGAGCAAGAAGACGGTCCAAGCTTCAAGAGCAGGTCAAACCCGTGTGTGGAACCCTCACCCAGTCAGGGTTAGGTCGGGCTCCAGCAAGTAACAGGTCGGACAACGAATCCAACAGGCTTGATACCCAAGAGTGGTATCAAAGCCAGGTTGTTGCGGATCCGCACGCCTGCTCGGTGAAGGAGCCACGTCTTCAGTGCCCCAGGGCACGAGAGGTAAGTCGGGTGTGCCCCCATCTAGGGCCCCCGCTCAGGTATAAGGCTCGTTCTCCCTTAACCCTTATCTTCGTCTTTTTGTCTGTCTTTAGGGTTTTCTTAGGGTTGCATGCTAGGTAGGTGTTCAAATTTGAAGTGATCGGAACATATCCCCTTACATTGTTCCCTTTTGTTTTTCTAGTTTTGCGTAGTTTTGAGGATCGGTTCTGATAACCGCGATCTTCAGAACATTCTCTTACTAGCTTAGATATCATAGTAAGTTGGATCCCTTATGTGCTTTTCTTGGGTGCTATGTGCGTTTTAAGCAAGCAGTCTAGGTCTCTTGAGTCTTCCGTTGTGATTTGTAAATCTGTGCTTTGTGTATGTGCTATGCTTAAGTGTTTTGGTAGTTTGTTAAATCATCATTGGGTCTTTCACTTGTCTGAAAAAGTTCCAAATACCTTTTTGAATAAACTGGGCCTCTGTGGTATGTTGATCTTGTTGAATCCTGTCACTACCTTGCATATGTTCTGTTTTGGTGAGAATATAGCATACTGCAATAAGGCATCTTTGCATTTGGTGTTCGCTCTGTTTGTCACCTGCATCCTTTTTGCTGTTAAAATGGCTTCTAGTGTAAGTTCTCATGGTATGACCCCATTTAATGGAAAAACAGATTTCTATGTGCGGAAACAGAAAATAAAATGCATCATAATTCAACAAAAGGTTTTAAGGGTCATAACTACTGAATTTCTTGATACCGATACCCCTGAAAAGTGCATTGAAATTCATGAACTTGCACGCTCCATTATAATCTTGAATCTATATGGTACTGTTTTGAGAAAGTTAGGAGAGAGGTTAAGACTGCTAAACAAGCCTGGGATAAACTTGAGAACTTGTTTACTGAAACTTCTTTGCCCAGTAAAATGTACCTCTTTGAAACTTTCTTTAGATTTAAGCTTGATTTGAATAAAGACATTGTTGAAAACTTGGATGTGTTTAATAAGCTTATTCAAGATATAAAATGAACTGGAGATGAACATATTGATGAATATGCTCCCATTACATTGCTAAATTCTATTCCTGTCTCCTACAATGATGTAAAATATGCCAAAAAGTATGGCAGAGATTCTGTTACACTTGAGACTGTCGTGTGTGGTCTTAAGAGTAAAGAACAAGACCTAAAACGTGGTAGGGCTAGAAACAGAGGCAATAACACAGAGATTCTACATGTAAGGGGTAGATCTAAGAATAGATATGACAAAAGCAATAGGAAAAATGACTCTCTTGGTATGAAAGAAGGAAAAAGACCTTAGTATGATAACAGAAGTAGGTCTAAATCTAGGATTAGGGGAAGAACATGTTACAATTATGGGGAATCGGGCCATTATATTTAACAATGTAATAAACATAAAGAGAAATAGGAAAGAGTAACAATTCTAATGCTAATACTGTTAAAGGCGATAATTTAGGTGATGTTTACATGATTTTCAACTCTAACTGTATGAATACCCAGCCATCTGCATATGCTTGCTCTGAAGAAATTTGTGTAAATGAGTGGATTGTCGATTCAAGTTGTACTTATCATATCTCACCACATAAAAAAATGTTTTCATGCTTAAAACCTATTGAAAATGGATACATCTTACTTGCTCATGAAAAGAGATGTAAGGTAGAAGGAATTGGTGATGTTAAGTTGAAATTTGTTGATGTGTGCTCTTATACTTTGAAAGATGTTAGATATGTGCCTGAACTATGCTTTAATTTGTTATCTTGATCCTCATTGGAAGATGATGGGTTAGAAGGTAGGTGGGGAAAAGGGATTATGAAAATCTTGCAGGGTTCCTTGGTTATTTTTAAAGCTGAGAAAAAAATAACTTGTAATTCTTAGGAAGGAAGGTCTGTTTGGTAAAGATGAAGTGTCTTCCCTTTCATTTTGTGAACATTGCATATTAGGCAAACAAAGTAGAGTCACTTTTCCTGCACACACACCACCTAATTCTCCTAGGAGTACCTCAGTCTTAGAATACCTTCATGCTGATGTTTGTGGGCCTTCTAGTGAGCCCACTAGGGGTGGAAAAAGGTATTTCATATCTGTAATAGATGATTACTCTAGAAAAGTTTGGGTTTTCCTTATGACACACAAATCTGATGTCTTTAATCACTTTAAAAACTGGAAGAACCTGATAGATAATCAAACTGGAAAAATAATAAAAGCTCTTAGGAAAGATAATGGACTTGAGTTTTGTAACAAACAAATGGATGACTAGTGTACCGAATTTGATATAAAAAGGCATAGGACAGTCCCCTATTCTCCCCAGCAAAATGGGGTTGCTGAGAGAATGAATCGAAGTATACTAGAAAGAGTAAGGTGTATGATGTCAATTAGTGGTATAGACAAGTCCTTCTGCGGGGGAAGCTCTTATGACAGAAGCCTATCTTATCAATAGGACACCCTCAGTAACCCTAAAGGGTAAGTGCCCAGAGTCGGTGTTTACAAACAAGCCATTAGATCTTTCAAACCTTAGGGTGTTTGGATGTGCAACTTGTGTTCACCAAAAGGGTGATAAACTTGACCCTAGGCCCAAAAAGTGTGTTTTCTTAGGTTATCCTGGGGGAACTAAGGGGTATAGGGTCTGGGATATTACTGATTTAGACTATAAGGTCATAATTAGTAGAAATATCACCTTTAATGAATAAGATTTCCCTTGCTCAGTTAACATAGAGCCCCCTACTATACATTAGGGTACTTCCAGTGAGGTGGAGCATTCTAAACCTAATAAAAATGACATTCAAGGGGAAGATGGTTCATTTACAGATTCATTTAATGCTGAAACAGATATCTTACATGCTGAAAATGTCGAATGTCATGATTCTTTTGATCAAGGTGGAGTTTCTAATTCTGATCATATGTATGAGAACTTGAATGATTACAACCTTGTTAGGGATAGAACTAGGAGGCATGTTACTTCAAATAGAAGATATGATGAATATGATATGACTTTGTTTGCCCTGAATATTTTTGAAGAATTAGATGATGATAAACCAAAAATATATAAGCAGGCTATAGCTTCACCTAATTCAGAGCTATGGCAGCATGCCATGCAGGAAGAAATAAACAGTTTGCATGAAAATAAAACTTGGATATTTGTGTCTAAATCTAATAACCTTTCTGTGGTTGACTGCAAGTGGCTTTATAAGGTTAAGTTTGATGGCACATCTGTTAGATATAAGGCTAGTTCCTAAGGGGTTTACTCGAAAGGAAGGGACTGACTGTAGTGAAATTTTTGCCTCTGTAGTCAAATTCACAACTGTTAGGATAATGCTTGCTCTTGTTGCTCATTTTAATTGAAAACTTGTGCAAATGGATGTCACTACTGCATTCCTATATGGTGATTTAGATGTTGATATTGTTATGAATCAACCTGAAGGTTTCTATGACAAAAAAAGTATCCTGATGATGTCTGTCTTTTGAAAAAGGCTTTGTATGGCCTCAAACAATCCCATAGGCAATGGAACATTAAATTTAACATTGTTATGAAGTCTCTCAATTTTGTTAGGAGTACTCATAATCACTGTTTGTATTTTAAGTTTGATCACAACATGCCTACTTTTTTATTATTTTATGTTGATGACATGTTAATAGTCTGTCCAAGCATGAAATCTATTAACATTGTTCAAGAACATATGTGCAAGCATTTCAAAATAAAAGACTTAGGAAATGCTAGGAGAATTTTAGGAATGGATATAGTGAGGGATAGAGCTAAGTCTGTTTTGATATTAAATCAATCTGCATATGTTGCTAAGATCTTATCTGAATTCTCCATGAACAACTCCAAGTCTGTGAATGTTCCATTAGCATCTCATTTTCTTCTTAGTAAGGTTCAATGTCCTAAATATGATTCTGAAATAGATGAAATGAAGCGTGTTCCCTATACTAATGGTGTTGGATCTGTAATGTACCTTAAGGTTAGTACTAGGCCAGACATTGTTTATTCTGTGAGTCTTCTTAGCAGATACATGGCTAACCCTGGTAAGCCCCATTGGGAAACACATAAATGGTTGCTCAGATATTTGAAACACACATCACATTGGCTTGAAATTTTCTAAGTGTTTTGATAGTTTGAATCTTATTGGTTATGCAGATTCTAACTATGCTAATGATAGAGACAATAGGAAGTCAACTACTTCATATGTTTTCACATTATGTGGTGCATGTGTTAGTTGGAAATCTCAATTACAATCTATTGTTGCACTTTCTACCACTGAATCCGAATACATAGCCATAACTGATGCCTTTTAGGAAGCTATCTGGCTTAAGGGTTTACTTTCTGAGATCAAATCCTAAACATGAAACCTGTTGTGTTTTCAGACTCTCAATCCGCTATTCAACTCTGTAAAACCCTGCATTTCATGATAGAACCAAGCATAAAGATGTTAGGTTCCATTTCATTAGGGATATAAAATTGTTTCTGAGTTCAACCTTGCTGATATGGGCACAAAGTGTTTGCCTCTTGAAAAATCTATATCCTATCAACAGTTGTTAAAATTTGATAATGGTTGAACTCATTATTTCTCTTTTGTTGTTTAGTACTTTAGATTTGTTTTCTTTTAGTACTTACTGTTTCATTAGTGTTTAGCTATTCATATTAACTATATGTTGTATTTTGATCTCTAGACTTGTGTTTGTTTGGCTTTGTGCAGGCACTTATCACTTGTGATTGTGTGCATTTGCCTTGCCATAGAAAGTCCTAGTACATGTATAGCTAGGCACCCGACGATGATAACAATCTAATAAGTGGTTCGTCCTTGCAACCCCGACCAAAGGTGGAGATTGAAAGAGTGTTGGCGTTTGGGTTAATATATCCGAGCCCACTTATTCCGAGCCCAATAGCTGTTGGTTCGGTTTATGGATTGTTGACCCGGATCGGGTTTTGGATTGGTTTATGTTGGAGCGGTTACACCTGACCCATCCATATATATAAGTGCTTGATCTGGTTCGCTCACTTATGCGATACAAACCCTAACCTAATTTCGTCGCACTCCTCTCTCTCTCTAAACGCTCTTCGTTCTCTCTAGCCTAATATTCTTTCTTGCGGCCTGCGTATCTCTCCGATGAGTGAATCTGTGATCGCGGGGTGTAGCCTGAGATACCTACACCTCTAATCTGTAACCTGTGGCTGGTTGGAAGGCAATGACTCACATCAGGTGAGTTCTGAGCCAAAAGGTTAGCCAATAGATCTTGTGTGGCAAGGCATCACTGCACATCCATGAGTCTAGGAGCCGAAGGAGTCGTTGATCGAGCAAGATGATGGTCCAAGTTTCAAGAGCGGGTCAAACCCGTACGTGTAACCCTAACCTAATCAGGGTTAGGTCGGGCTCCGACGAGTAACAGGCCGAACAACGGATCCAACAGGCCTGATACCCAAGAGTACAAATATATAATTCCTAAAATAAAGCCTCTGCCAAATAAAACTCCATAAAATTTATTGTGTCTTTTTATGTCAGAATTATTAAAACTTTTGTTTACAACCGTCGATAGAGCCCCTCCCTTCTCGTTTTTTCTATGGAACGCTAACAGATTCCTTCTTTTTTTTTTTCCTTTTTTTTGCAGTATCCTTCGTACTCTTCTTCCTCCCGTTCATTCACGTGAGGGAGAATGAGTGACAATAGCATCAACCAATGCAACGGAGCCCTCTCCCTCGCCTCTTTGACTCATGCGGTAGGAGCACAACAATATCTCACCACTGTGTGTGCAGTAGCAAAATTTACTCAATCTTTCATTAATTCTACAATGCTCCTTCCTTTTTCACATTTTTGCATCAACCAATGCAAGGAGAGTGATAGCTGCAAATATGGGTGGTCTCACAAAAAATTCTAGCAGAAGTTGTAACCGTAGAGAATGAAACATGCTTTTAGAAACACTTATCCTCTAAAATTAAGTTTTAATTTAATTATGATGATATCCATTTACTGGTATTTTTATTTGACGGAGACTTTATAGTAGGATATATATATTTAAATTTAAAAGGGAAAAAATATGGTTGTATTGAAAATGATCCTTTAAATCAATATTATTAATTTGAGTATTTTGTTTGAAAATAGTTTCACCTCGTTCCTAGGTATGATAGGAGCTGCCTCATGGTAGATAATTCTTAAATTGTAAAAAAATAGTATTGTTTGGCGAGAGTCACACGTGCACGCAATTACTGCCTTGACATCACAGGCCAGTGCACATGACTGTGCCTGTGCGGACGGTGATACCACATCAAAATTAATTTTCTTATTTAATTAAGTTATTATTGCAATAATAACAAATAAATATTAATAGATACTCCCTCCGTCCCTTATGAATTGTCCACTTTACTTTTGGCACAATAACCAATGCAAGTAGAGATAGAGGAAATTAGTATTTTATTAGTGAGTGTGTATTAATTTTCCATTTTAAGTAAGTGGACAATTAAATGGGACGAACAAAAAAGGAAATGTGGACAATTGAAGAGGGACGGAGGGAGTATATTTTATTTGCAAGATTACCTCTATTGTACTCTTTTTCTAAAATAAAATACGTGAGAAATTGTTAGAATATTTTGTTCAAGATGAGAACTTCTGCAATAAAATATGTTTAATAATACAAGTTTTTACAAGTAGGACTGCAAGTACTACTTGTACATAAATAAATAAAATAAAATAAAATAAATGAACTGTTGAGTCGAGCAAGTCCTCTTCCCGCAAGATGAATTCGCCAACATAGTGCTCGTTAACCAGTAATCGTTCCTAAAGGTAAAATGGTTTTGTCTTTTATGATGCAGCACCGCAATCGAAAAGGCTCCGGCGAACTGAACGGAGGTCAAACTGAGTTGCATAAAAGCAAGAAAAAAGATGCAGCAATATGAGGATAATGTTGCAGTATCTGGCTAAGTGAGCTTGTTTGTTGTCTAGACGACAGAGAGAGCCTGTCTCTTACGGTCGCAATCATGAAGGCTCGAACTGTTACAGGCGTGAGACACGACCGTAACCGACATGCCAATCACGGAGGCGTGCAGGTGTTCATTAACCCACGTGAAGAACGTGTAGTCCTAAAGACCACCCAAAAACTAATTGTCTAGAACTGAGAATCGAGACTGGGGTCATGTCTCGGGTCTCGGGCACGAGCGAACGGCGGCGCGCAAGGACGCCACCGGGTTCCACATACACTACACACCTTGTTATTACACACCTCAACAATCAAGGTTTATGTACATAGATTAATTATTGTAATTAATCAATGTGGAACTTGTGGGACTTTATTTATTACATACTCCACTTATGTAATAAACCCACCAATCGTATCACTTTGTGGACTCATTTCTCACTCACCGGAATTCGGTTTTGAGAAAATAAATATACCACAATCATTTACTCGTCGCGTAGATTAAGTTGGTAATATTTAATTTCAATAAAATTAAATATTTTGCATAAAAAATTTACAGAAGTACCCAAATTACCAAAAAAAAAGAAATTCTTCAAAATATCTCGAACTGATAAACTCCTCCTTATAGATAAGGCGTCAACAATTAAAATAATTTTTGTTGTGTTTGATGATGGGAGTAATTTTTTGGGGGGTAATGTATAATAGGCATCAGTGAAGAGTGATAGGTCCACGTGTTTCTGGTCACGCTGAACATTTCATCTGAGGCATTGGGTCATGTCATCAATGCACCGCTCATCAAATTAAATTGATTTGTGGAAAATAAATTTCTTACGCATTAACTTTTATTTTACATTTGATAGATTATTTAATTTTCTAATGATATAATTAGAATATGACATTTCGGAGATTTCAGCTGTTGCGTGTTAGTGGTACCTAAATCAAGAAGCAAATAAAATTATTTTTTTTAATGTAACTTTGATTTTATTCATGTCATATTTAATAATAAATATAATTGCACCTTTATTATACCTGCCTTATGTGTTCACCGCTGTACTTGCAAAGCCATTTGGACAAAGGTGGTAACAACTAACAAGATCTTATAAAACAAAAAGTTGGGAATTGCAATGTGCATGATGGAAACATCAATAGTTGAAATTTGGTGTATTAGTTTTGCATGGACCATTGCATACATTTCCATTTTGTTGTTTTAGATATAATCTTAAAATTCCTTAAATCCTGGTTGGATGTTCGGACAAGATTTAAAGCCAAACCTATTTAGGCAATGCCCACGCAGTTTGTACTCTAAATTGGTAAATTATTTTATTAACTTTAGGATTCTAAATATATAAATATTAATTAATTAAAATATAATTATATTTAGTTTATTAATTAAGAAAATATAAAAATTGTGGTGTTGATTAGTCGGCCACCTAGACACCACAAAATCAAAAATATTTTATGAGGTTGATCTCATGGTTTTTTTTTTTTTTAGATAAGAGTCATCTAGCACCTAACTAACTGTTTAGCCTGATTTTTACAAACTTGTGGTAAAACAAGTAAATATATATATCTCGAATACTTGTTAATGAAAGTAAGAAAACACTCATTAATTTCGCGAGCTTGAGTAGATATCAGTCCACATAAGTTAGTATGAATAAATTGCAACACTTCATCAGCTCGAGCCTCGTTTACTTTAAAAAGCCTGATTGTCATCTTACTCTTTATGCAGAATATGCAGATTCAATGAGAAACAATCAGACTGTGTTCAATGTTCCATAATGCCCAATCCATTTTAGACTAATGTATTCGAGTCTCAAATGCTATAAATATGTAAGATCATCATCAAGAGAAGAAAACTCTCTCTGTACTAGATAAATTCCATGCAACACTCACAAAAATATAATTGAGACAATTAATTACATAGATAGCACTAATCAATAAACCACTATGGATAATAATGTAATTTCTTATGATAGAACTCCACTATAAGAAATTATTGAATATTCATTACAATATAACTTAAAAACTAAAAAGTAAGTTTCTTCAGAAATCCAACACATATAAAATATCGTTCAAAATCAAAACATATTGTAAGATATGTACTATGGAGATTCGCGCTGAGATGTTAATTAATGAGTGTTTTCTTACTTTCATTAAGATACAAATAAGATCAGTAGGTCTAGTTTTTATAATTCACAAATAAGTAAAAACAGATGCTAAACATATCTCAGTTATATAAGTTGATGGCGTTTGTCGTCCTCCTATCAATACTGAACTGGTCCATGAGATGATTCATGGACGTACATCACGCTTAATTAACATAATTATGAATTGGATGTCTCGCTTATCATAATTATAAGCTCGATATCCGTTTATTATGCTTAACATGTTGTAAATTTTGCTAGAATTATAGTTGTCAGTTGAATAAAATATTCATAAAAAAAAAAAAACTCAAATAAACCTATTTTGTACATAATTATTTTTCTTTTGGAAGTGTGCCCTACCTCTTCTATGTTGTGTAATGTGTGTGTTCATTTTTATCCACAATATTGTTCCACAGACAATTTTATTTAGTTGGGAGATTAACTATGGTCTCCGGATGCTTATATTCAATATTACTCATTTATATTGTTCAACATTATAGTATGAACAATTATGTTCTTTTTTAAAAAAAATAATTTATATGTTTTTATCAGAGGCGAATCTAGAAATCTAAAAGTGGGGGTACAATTTATAAATAAAAAAAATTGGGGGTACATTATGTAAATATATATATTAATAATATGTAAAAATATATATAAATAATAAAAAAATTTATATATTTAATATAAGGAAAAAAAATTTTGGGGGTACAAGTGTATCCCAATTCTTAATGTACATCCGCCCCTGGTTTTTATTATTTAAAATTTAACGAGCATATTATATATCTTTCAATTTTGCTTGTTAATACTGGTCAAACTGTAAAATCATCTGGTAATCTTGTTTAATGGCAGCAAACTGAACTATATTTCAATAATTTAATTAAGAAGTACATGAAGTCCAAATGTTATTGACTCGACTCGATAGAAACTCAAAAACTGACTCGATACAGGGCCTAACAGCGATGGAAGTTTTTACCCACGGTAAAAACTACCCACCGGGTCCCACGGTAAAACTCTTTTCTCCTTTTTGTTTCCATTTTTTTTTTTAAATTTCTGATCATATATCATTTTATTACAACTTAAGACACCTGCTGCCTGCTGGAAAATGGTCTCCAAACTCAAATTCACCTGACCCTGCAATACCACCAACAATTATTACAAATATGAGAGGAAGCATCCATCACATTATGTAAATTAAATGTTAAAACATAAATATGCATGTGTAATTTATATCATATTAATTGGTCACGTGAAATATATAAACGATAATACTATGGCCACTCATGCTTACGTGGAGCAATCGGTGGAAGGGCTGATCTTGTATGGGATGTTAACACCGCATTGCTTAGGAAGTCCGGCTGCCTTGCTGAGGTTGATGCCGGAGTAGGAGGCGGCGAGAGATTTGAGGCAGTTGCAGGCGGCCTGGCGGTCGGGGGTGCTCTTGGCGGCGCCGTATAGACCCTTAACTCCACCGCAGCACCCACCGATTGGGCCGCGGTTGGTCACGTACGGGAGGCATGGGTTCAAGAATGAAATCACCTGGCCGCAGCCTAGAGCCGCCTCAGCCGGTGCCGCCACCAGCACGGCGGCGATGAGGGCCACGCACAATGCCTTGGTCAGTGCAGCCATGATGGAGTTGAGTAATGGAAGTAGTTTTTTTTAGAGGTGAGAGGTTCTTTTTTGGTGTGTGGAGATGGGATGTGGGAGGGGGGTTTAAATAGGAAGAAAAGGATGAAATTTTTGGATTGAAATTATTTTTGGAAAATAAAATTACCAACTCGGTGGTTGGGGGGAGTTAATGCTGCGTGTAAATGGGGGCTACAAATTCATGAATGAAAAGTCCAATAAAGAGGCAGTGAGCAATGAAATGTGCCAAACAATAACTCATCGTGCTAGATTTTCGATGTGTGACAATATTGGCACAGTAGCAATGGCAGAAATTGCGTGTCAGGCTTTTCTGCACCATTTCCTATTTTAATTATTCATGGGGTAAATACCATAAATCATTGCCATTTTACATATATACTCGTCATTATCCTATTTCTCTCTAGATCTCTCCCTTTTTTCCCCATTCAATAATTAACAAACAATATTCATCAGAAGAGAGAGAATGTAGCATCAGTTGCCAAATATAAATTGATATCACAA
>JAPKLW010008883.1:0-12738 GCA_026898455.1 Plectranthus barbatus | reverse complement strand
TTTTAGAAGTTTATGTTTGAAGACAGAGTTCTGTGGGAAGATTTCCGGATTCGAGTTTTTATGCAATTCAGGTTTTATTTTTCCATGATGAATATTAATCTGAATATGTGTAACTAAACTCTTCCTCAGATTCTAGGGTTCGAATTATCATTGTATGCATGTTTGATTAATTGAATTATTTTCCATTTTCCTTTGTAGTTTGTGAAATCTGAGTTTATTTCATAATCTTGAGTTTGTTGGCCACATCTTCGGATTAACTAGTTGATTACTTGAGACGTAACTGTAATAGTTTTCAATGGAAAGAGATTTTCGCAATATAATCTGATTTCTTGTTGTAACTGAAGGAGATTGATTGTAGGGATAAATCTGTAGATCTTTGGAGTTAGTTAATTTATCTTGAGACCAAGCGGAGATAGGTATTTGACTAATCTACTTTATGAATTGTCCGACAAAGAAGTTCATAATATTTTCCTGATGTTTCAATATGAAGAGGAATTAAATTGGGAAATAATCAATTCATTCATCTATGTCATACTTGATAAGTAGATATCCCTAGAATCTGTACTTCTCATAATCGTTTTCATCCAAAAGTATTTTAATTTCCTGTTTACTTTTTATTCGCTTATTACGATTTCAAAACAACAAGATCCAAAATTTGATTTTCCTAACCAGTATTTTGAGAACTTCTGATTTAGTACTTAAGGTTTTTCGTTGCTTCATTCCCTGTGGGATCGATAATTTTCATTTGCCGCTATATTATTAGCTCTGCTAAATCGCTGTTAATAATTTAGCGATCAAATTTTGGCACCGTTACCGGGGAATGAATAGAATTAATCTTACTATTAAATCTGTGATTAAAATACTGATTTAGGCTATAAATTTTGTACTTTTATTCAAATTCTTGTATTTTCGTAATTCACGTCGATCGATACATCCCGTCGATCGATGCAATTATTTTTCTTCCTCGTCGATCGACGCTTCATCTCGTCGATCGATGCTTCATCTCATCGATCGATGCCGTATTTGTTTTTAGAATTTCAGTTTTTATTTTTATTTTTCAGTTCGTTCCTTTTTATTTTCAGTCTTACCTCACTACCACCTTTGCTGTACAGGTAGTGCATGAGTACAAGTGCTAGAGGAAAGGATCCGCTTTATTACTACCTGGACATTGAGGCCACTTGCAAAAAGATCCGAAAGAATAAGCGTGCTCAGGAAAGCTCAAGTAGTCAAGCGATGGACGAACAACCACCAATTGTTCAACCGCTGCCACCAATGTTGCGGAGGAGTAGACTGTGCTTCTCCAAGACGTCCAAGCCATGAGGGCGCAAATCCAACAGTTCAATCTAGAAAGAGATCTCGAGAGGAACAACTGGAATAATGGGGATGTCCACCGCAACCCCCTCTTCGATGATAATCCTGACAATGAATAGGATGATAACCAGAATCCGCCAGAGGAATCTGACAATGAGGAAGAAGATGAAGGGATTCGTGAACTGAATCACGAAGTCCGTTTGCCAAGGATCGTTAATTGGAATATCAAAAATAAATTGCTATGCCTATGAACAATCCTAGCATGCTCCTATATTATTATGCATAAGAAGGTTATGCGGAATACCTGGATTGAAGAACGATGAAGAACGCGTGCGTAGAGATGCCCTTTGATCTTTCCCACGCACCAAGATTTAATTTCCTAACAGATTGAGGAAATTAATCTTAAGAAAATAAATAATTATTTTCGAAAATTAAGAGGAGAGAGAAGAAGAAGAATCCTCCTGATCTGATCTTCTGATCTGTATCCCAACTCGATCTGAAAATCTGGTGAAGATTCTCTATCAGATCCCTTGCCCGGTTGAGAAGCAGAATTTCCTCCTCGTATCAAGAACTCACTCGATCACCACAGCTCCCAATGCTCTGGTTTGCTGTGTGCAACTTGTGATCTTATGAGAAGTAGGTGCTTTGAGTTCTGAGGTACTGAGGCCTATTTATAGGAAATTCTTGGCTTCTATTGGGCTTGAGTTATCATGGGCCAGACCAGGGACCAGAATGCAAATAGCAAATAAGGCCTATCAATTAATTAATTCCCATATTCAACCCAGAATATAATTAATTAATTAATATTGATTCATGCCACCAGAGAATCAATACTGTCCTACCTATTTGCTACCACGTTTGAGGAACGGGTTGCATTGGACTCGGTTTATCCCCACATTTAAGGTTACAGACATTCGTTAATTAATTTAAGCTCTGACAAGCTATTTAATTAATTAACATCTTTAATTCCTGAATCAATCCACTCAAACCTTTTTCACTTATGCTTGAACTTAATCAGCCTGCAGGACTTTAGCATAACGAACCTTTTGAGCTATTCAGGGAATGTCACCATCCTATACTGGATGTGGTTACCTAGTTCAGATACCAGACAGTCATACACAGATTGATGTCACCCAAGACTGCAGAAGAACAGGTTCAACTAGAACCTTTTCTACAACTCAAAGTGACATACAATATATGTATACTTCTGTATCCTCATATAGGTTTAAGATTCCATCGAGTCATAAAGATCTAGATTCTTTTAATGTCAGATAAAAGAATCGATCTCGACTTAGGTCCTCATCAATGTGTACCCCACACCAGCATACCAAGACATCCAAGATAAGATGCTTATCCGCATATGCTGCAGCCTACACCGACAGTTTATCCTGGAACTGTCTCAGCTGTGATGACTATTTATTTCTCGCTAGGTCAAACGATCCATACGATCTTCCGTGATCTTCTACACACCGTATGATCTCCCTATCGACGAGATAAGAGGATAATAGTGTTTGCGACACATGTTTGTTAATTCAGACAGGAGATGAACATACAACAATTATGATTCCCAGTATATTAACCAATAAACCTTGTACATAATATACCAATCATAATGCTTTCAGTATATAAATCCATCAGAAGAGGAGGCCATGCAGAACCGGTATAAACCTCGGTTCAGGGAGACAGACTTCAGGATTGGCATCAATGCCAATAATTTTGAGCTAAAGACCAGATTGGTGCAGATGGTGCAACAAAATCAATTCGGAGGAAGACCTACTGAGGATCCTTATGCACATCTGGATAAGTTCCTGATGCTCTGCAACACTGTCAAATCGGAGGAGTCAGCAAGAGTGCCATCCGAATGCGTCTGTTCGCATTCTCTCTGAGGGATAAGGCACAATCATGGTTCACTGCACTGGACAAGGAGAACATAAATACTTGGACTGAATTGAGGAATGAATTCTTGGAGAATTTCTTCCCTCCAAACGTCATCAGACAGAGAAGGAAAGAAATCATCAGGTTCGCTCAATGACCCGATGAAAGCTTCAGTGAGACGTGGGAGCGATTCAAAGAGCTACTGAGATCTTGCCCCGGACAAGGTTTTCCACCAGGAGAATAGGCAGAAGCATTTTATGTAGGACTCAATGATAAGACCGTCAAATTGGTGGATACCACACTGGGAGACACCATCATGACGAAAAGCAGAAAGAAAGCCATGGAATTCTTCCAAAAGATGGCCAACAACACTCAACGGGGTCCTCAAGCCGAACTCGGCCTGTGAAAGCAATCGAGAAAGTGGTGGAGAAAGTTGCCGAACAACCTGATTTGGCAACCGAACTGAAAAAGCTAAAGGAAGAGTTCGCTACTCTAAAGCAAGAGAAAACAGTCGCTGCAGTTGAGACTGTGCAAGCTCCATCTGAGGGGGATGGCGCCGAGGTGAACTTTATCCAAAGGGGCGGTTATCAAAATAATTACCGAGGAGGATATCAGCAACACAATCAGTAGCATGACCAGCCCTATACCTACAATCACGCGAGGAATCACCCTGGATTTTCCTACGCGAACCCTCAAGCCGCGGAGCAGCCACCACTGGGATTTGCCGTGCAAGATGGGGCAATAGTGGAGAAGAAGAAGCCAAATCTCGAGGAGATTTGGCTAAGTTCACGGAAGGCTCCACTGATACGGTAGCCAAGCTAAAACAAGAAATCTCAGGCGTGAATACTAAGGTTGATCAGATGCAGAAGCATGTGCAGATCATTGAGAACCAAGTCAGCCAGATCGCAGATGCCCTTGGAACTAAACACAAGTCGGGACAGCTTCCGAGCAACACTCAGGTCAATCCCAGGAACCTAAATCAGAGGAACCAAGTAACACCATAACTCTGAGAGGGGGCAAATCCTATGAAGGGCCAAATCAAGCAGGGACAAATACTTGGGAGGAAGGAGAAGCCGAGCAAGACGAAGAAGTCGTCGCAGAGGAAGTCCCATCGACTGACGCAGGGTTCCCGTCGATCGACGAATCACCAAAGGCCCGTCGATCGACACTGATCCTCGTCGATCGACGTCCGCCCCTGCTCCACCACTGAAGAAACCGCCTTTCCCATATCCACAGCGGTTTGCCAAGATCAAGATGAACGAGAGGTATGCACAATTTCTGGAGAAAATGAAGAAGGTGCATATCAACATTCCATTGGTCGAAGCCTTGCAAGAGATGCCTGGCTACATCAGGTTTCTGAAAGACATGGTCTCTCAGAAAAGGCCCTTCTTGGAGCATGAGACGGTCAACCTGTTCGAAGAGTGCAACCCCATTATTCAAAAGAAAATGCCAATCAAAAGGGAGGACCCAAGCTCCTTCACAATCTCCTGCGTCATCGGAGGGGATACATTTGGGAAAGTCGTCTGTGATTCCGGAGCTTCAATCAATTTGATGCCACTTTCAATCTTCAAGCGGTTGAAGATCGGAAGCATCAAGCCCACAACAATCACACTTCAGATGGCCGATTGATCAGTCTCTTACCCGAAAGGCATTGTGGAAGATGTGCTGGTGAAGGTAAAAGATTTCATTATTCTAGCCGATTTCGTGGTGCTTGATATGGAAGAGGATCGCAACATTCCTCTGATCCTTGGAAGACCATTCCTGAAGACCAGAGGGGCATTGATCGACATTCAAGACGACAAACTGACATTCCGGGTAAACAATGAGTCAGTCACATTCTCGATCTACAAGGCAATGCAGAAGCACAATGATGGAAGCAATACAGAAGAATGCCACATGATCAACTGCTTCAGCCCGATAATGTCTTCTAGTTTCACCTCTCTTAAAAGTGAGCCGGACTTCCTAGAAAACCGCCTACAACACTCTTTTTTCTCGTCAACAAATCTGGACGAGGCAGACGAGGAGATTTTTGATTTGGTTATGGAGCTAGATGTGTTCGAGGAGATAACTCGGGAGAAAGAAACTAAAAGAGAACCGCTGCCTAGCCACTACAGCCAGAACAAACCAGAAAGTGACGAATGCGAGCTCTCGTCAATCGACGCCACTACATCGTCGATAGACATCACTGCAAAGCCCATGCCGATCAATGGAGGGTCTTTATCGATCAACGACGACCTGGGAAAGCCGTGCTCCAGCTCCGATCCACCAATTCTGGAACTCAAGACACTTCCAGCACATCTCAGGTACGCATTTCTGGGTTCTAATGACACTTACCCTGTTATTGTTTCTGCCTATCTTACACAGGGGGAGTTGGACAAACTGCTGCGAGTTCTACGGAAATACAAGTCCACCATCGGATGGACTTTGGGGTTATAAAAGGGGATCAGCCCTTCGCTGTGCATGCACAAAATCATTCTTGAAGAAGACGCCAAACCGAAGAGACAAGCACAACGATGACTGAATCCCATCATGCAAGAAGCTGTAAAGAAGGAGGTTCTCAAACTCCTTGACCATGGCATGATTTACCCAATTTCCAATAGCAAGTGGGTGAGCCCTACACAAGTAGTAGCAAAGAAAGGGGGGATGCAGATAGTGAAGAATGATGATGGAGAGGAAGTTGCGACAAGATCGATCACGGGATGGCGATTCTGCATTGACTATCGAGCTTTGAACACCGCCACGTGCAAGAATCACTTTCCTCTTCCCTTCATTGATCAAATGCTTGATAGATTATCCGGTTACCCCTTCTATTGTTTTCTTGATGGTTACTCAGGGTACAACCAGATAGCTGTGGCGCCTGAAGATCAACACAAGACGACATTCACCTATCCATATGGAGTATTCACCTACCGTCGGATGCCATTTGGATTATGCAATGCACCGGCTACCTTCCAGAGATGCATGATAGCAATCTTCCACGACCTGATCGAAGATGTCATGGAGGTATTTATGGATGATTTCTCAGTTTTCGGTAGCTCATTCGATGTTTGTCTGCAGAATCTGGCTACTATACTTGAGAGATGCACCGAGACAAACTTATGCCTCAATTGGGAGAAATGCCACTTTATGGTGCGAGAGGGGATTGTTTTGGGACATCGAGTATCAGCCGAAGGACTAGAAGTCGACCGAGCCAAAGTGATAGACATTGAGAAGATGCCACCGCCAATAAATGTCAAAGCCGTCCGAAGTTTCCTAGGCCACGCTGGATTCTATAAGCGATTCATCAAAGACTTCTCAAAGATATCTCGACCCTTGTGCAACCTGCTGGAGAAGGATATTTCCTTCATTTTTGATGAAGATTGTTTGAAGGCCTTTGAGAGACTGAAAGAGGCACTGGTGACTGCACCAGTCTTGACATCACCAGATTGGGATGAGCCCTTCACATTGATGTGCGACGCCAGTGACTACGCTGTTGGGGCAGTCTTGGGTCAGCTGAAAGGAAGACTCTTCCATGTGATTTAGTACGCCAGCAAGAGCATGAATCTAGCCCAGTGCAACTACACCACCACGGAGAAAGAGATGCTCGCGGTTGTTTATGCCTTCAACAAGTTCCGGCCCTATCTAATAGGCTCAAAGACAATTGTCTACACCGACCATGCAGCCATCAGATAGCTATTCCAAAAGCAAGATGCCAAGCCTAGACTAATCCAGTGGATATTGTTACTACAAGAGTTTGACTTGGAGATCAAGGACAGAAAAGGAAGCGAGAACGTGATCACCGACCACTTGTCAAGACTCGAGCCACCGGTCAAAGGGGATGATCAACAGATGATAATCCGAGAGACATTCCCCGACAAACAGATCTACGCCATTAGGGAATTGAAAGAGATGTACGAGTCCAAAACTCCTTGGTATGTAGATTTCGCCAACTACTTGGTTGGCGGCGTACTTCATCCGGACTCTTCTCCATATGCAAAGAAGAAGTTTCTGCATGACATCAGATTCTATGCAAAGAAGAAGTTTCTGCACGACATCAGATTCTACTATTGGGAGGACCCCTATTTGTGGTGCAGATGTGCTGATGGCGTCATTCGCCGCTGTGTGCCCCAGTCCGAGTGACAACAAATCTTCGAAGCCTGCCATTCATCTCCTAGTGGTGGCCATCACTCAGCCAACTGGACTGCATTCAAAATTCTTGCCAGCGGGTTCTATTGTCCATCCATCTATGGGATCTGTCGTGGATGGATTACTGGTTGTGACCGCTGCCAGAGGACCGGCAACATCTCGCGGAGGAATGAGATGCCACAGAGCCGGTCATCGAAGTCGAGATCTTTGACATTTGGGGGATCGACTTCATGGGACCCTTTCCGCCATCCCAAGGGTTCTCATACATTCTCCTGGCAGTGGACTACATGTCACGATGGGTCGAGGCCGTTCTAACAGTCACAAATGACTCCAAAGTGGTCATCAAGTTCCTGCAAAAGCTGATAACGAGATTTGGGACGCCAAGAGCCTTGGTAAGCGATGGGGGATCCCACTTCTGCAACAAATGGCTTGCCACCCTTCTTGCTAGATATGGAGTCAAACACCCAGTCACCACTCCATATCATCCTCAAGGGAATGGGCTGACGGAGCTGTCCAACTGAGAAATCAAGCAAATCTTGGAGAAAATGATGAAGCAAAGAAAGGATTGAGCGGCAGTACTCGATGATGCATTATGGGCATACCGCACTGCCTACAAAACGCACATTGGGACGTCACCGTATCAGCTAATTTTTGGGAAGTCCTATCACCTGCCCGTTGAGATGGAGCACAAGACTTGGAGGGCAGTGAAAGAATTAAATCTGGATTGGAAGACAACTGCTGAAGAGTGCGCCATGGCATTGAACGAGTTAGAAGATTTTTGGGATGAAGCTTATGAGAACAATGTCATTTACAAGAATCGAGCGAAGAGATTCCACGATAAAAGGATTCGCTCACATGTTTTCCATTCAGGTGACAAGGTTCTCCTCTTCAAATCCCGCCTTCGCTTCATGCCTGGAAAGCTGCAGTCAAAGTGGGTTGGACCATACACCGTGATCTGTCAATTTATGAACGGTGTCGTTAAATTAGCTGGCCAAGATGGGAAGAACTTCAAAGTGAACGGGCAGAATCTGAAATCATACTTCACCCCACTTCAAATCGAAGCGGTAGAGAAGTACTACTTAAACCGCCAGTAAAGACACAGGTATTGTCGAGCTAGCGACATAAAACCAAGCACTGGTTGGGAGGTAACCCAACAGTTTTACTGCTTTCTTTATTTCGGTGATTTTAAATTTTCAGTTGAGTCGAGTCATTTGAGTTTCGCATTTTCAGAAATTTTTTGAGTTGTGTCGGGTCCAGTCATCTGTCGGATCACATCGATCGCTGCTTTTTGGCATCGATCGACGAGGAAGTCTTACCCACGTCGATCGATGTGATTCCTTGTCGATCAACGAGGAGGTTTTGTCCTCATCGATCGATGGGGGTGCCTCGTCGATCGACGCGAATGTTTCTGAAGCCAGACAGAGACGGGTTTAAAACCCAAAACCCTTCATTCTTTTCCTCACAAACACACACACACGATTTTCTTTCTTCTCCAAAAACCCACCTTGAATTTTTCTCTCCAAATTCGACGCTTCTATCTACGGTATGTATCCTAACACTGTCCTCTTCGATTATTTCACATGTTGTGAAGGATTTGAGCATGATTTTTTTGATAGAAATTGAACTTGGAACCCTTGTTTCCATTTTTGCATTTTTGTCGATTTCGTTGCTTTTCGTGATGATTATTTGATATGGTTAGTTGTTTTAGTCGATGTACTTGTTTATCATGGATGGGTTGCTTGGATTTCATTGAATTTGACGAACGAAGTTTGGGGGATAATTCTAGTTGGTGGTGTTGTTCTTGTCCTGCTATTTTGGGGGAAAATTCTTTCAATCAATGATGTAATATGCTAGGATAGAGTGTGAATTGCGCAAATGTCGAAACAATTTTGCATGGGTAGATATATTTTGTGGACAATTGCACATTTGGTTGTATTAATGTTGGGAATTCTTGTGAAGATGTTTGATGAGCTTTGACATGTTTCTTTTTCCACTACCCTTGCAGATTGATCATGGACTTCCGACCCACCTTCGCCAACCGGGCCTATGAGAGACATTTTCGAAAACTCTCAAGCAACGAGTTCACTGTCCGGCAGACACTCTACCCATGCCCGGAGACAATGCATAGGCTGGGAATTCGAGCTGACGTGGAGGCTCTCTTGCAGAGAGTAGATTGGAGTGCTTGGATGACAGCACGGTGGCCGACATATTCGTCGCTCGTCCTAGAGTTTCTTGCCTCACTCCATGTTTATGAGGTTCAGCCAGAGTCAGAGCCTACCAACATAGCCTTCCAGCTTCTAAACAAGCACTACGAGATGCCGAGGGACAAGCTTGAAGAAATTTGGGGAGTCCGAAGAGGGGGAGATGGTTTCCTTCCCCCGAGTTTTGACATTGCCCACTTCTGGAGCCAGATAGCAGCTGATGCTAAAGAGGATTTGTGGGAATTTGACTCGGGGAATGCTTCCTCCATCGACAACCCAGTTTTCCGGTATCTCCAGAGATGCGTGGGGGTGTCCATCACCGGCAAGGTGAGAGTTGGGGAACTGTACGCCATTTACTGCATGCTGATGGGAGAAGAGTTCATCTTTGCGGCGTTGGTCATGGACCATTGGAGGCATCATATCAAGGCCTCCAAGGGCAACATTTGGAGCGGGGGATTGATTACCCCGATTGCGGAGTATGTGGGCATCGACTTGACACAGATCGAGTCGCTCGAGGATGACAGTCGAGGACTCAGCACGGGGACCCTGGTGAAGATGTTGATGCTTTCACCACGGGAGGCGGGTTGGTCCATACGGATGTCCAATGGGGACAGGTTCCCACTTCCACAGAGGGACCTCACTCACGTCACTGATTATCACTTCCGTGATAATTGGTTGATGAGCACACCCGCCCACTTGCGGCTCATGGTCGGAGCACATGGAGGACCCGGTACCTCCAGACTTCATCACCGACCGCTGACTCAGCCCGATCAGCGACCGCCGCAGACGTCCCCAGAGGTGCCCGAGGAGGAGGAGCCCGAGGATGAGGATCATGATGGGGGAGGAGAGAAGATCCCTGATCAGAACGGTGGACATTTGTTCGGCCACTTCGTGGGAGAGTCTTCATCTTCCGGGGTGTATCTGGCGATGATCTACCAATTCATGCAGCAGCAGGTTGCTTTGCATACGTAGGAGCACAACCGGCAGGCAGAATTTTGCCAGCACGTGAACACAAGGCTCAACACCCTCGACATGAAGATGCAATGCCTCCTCCTGAACTCCAAACCCGACTCTATCTACCTCCGCCGCCAGAGAGAGCGCCAGGACCGCTGGAGGCGACTGCCCGTGTGGTTATCTCCCGATGTCGAGATGGAGGACCCTCCGGAGGAGGAATGAGGTATCGTTTCCTTTTTCCTTATCTAACTTTCAAACTTGTCCACTCCTTCGAGTGAAACAAGTTTGGGGGGATGAGGATCGGAAAAGGGAAACATTTGTTTTTATTTTTGTTCTTATTTTCATTTTTTATTTTCGTTGTTTCGTTGTTTTTCTTTTTGTTTTTGTTTTGTTTATTCTGAACCATCACCATCCTTGTTCTTTTGCTTCAATGTGAACAATTGTTCTTTGCAAGACTTTTAACCCGAATTAGTATTTTGAACTCTTGATTTGTGGTACTTGTTTTGAATATGATAAGTTTTGAACTCTTGATTTGTGGTACTTGTTCTGAGTTAGATAGTCTTGAGCATTCTTCTAGGAGCTTTTGAACATAGGGCAGTCGGAACTATTTTGGATTGTGTTGGTGTTGAGAATTTGACTTGTCTCTCCTTGAAATTGAATTGTTGATTGATAACCGAGATATTTGCTGATTGAGAATGAAAATCTATGTGATAAAGTAGCTGATGATAGGAGCTGTTTTGCTTGATAAGTTGATCTTTGAAATATAAATTTTTGCATGATAACTGTTCGAAATTGGGTAATTATTGAGAAGTAACGAAAATTTCTACCCTGTGAGAAATTTGTGCCATTTTTTTCGTTTGATGAGTGACAAGGTTATTAGATTTACTTCCTAGAATTTGACGAATTTCTCTCTTGTGGTTGCATTAAGTATGGTAATAGGGTGAAAATGATTTTAGACATGTTCTTTCGGAGCCCATCTCCCAAACACTAACCTTTAATTTCCACTTGTAATCCCTTTGAGCTTTGAAAAATTTTATTTCTTTGATTAGGAGGGTTGATGAACAGATGATTGTGATTTATTGGATGGTGTGAACTTTGAGATTGTGATATGAGGCCATGTGCAAAAATAGGGGTTCCCATGGGCAAATCGAGAAAAGTGAACATTGAAAAAAAAAAGAGAAAAAAAATATATGAGAATAACTCTTATGTGTAGTTCACAAACAACTAAGAGCAAGTTCTTAGGGACCCTGAAAATTTTAAAAGAGAAAGAACAAGATTGTGTGTAAAAAGAATGAAATTATGTGGGCATGATAAGCTAAAGACTTGGTGTTTGATTGTAATATTTTGAGTCACTTAGCCAAAAATATCCTACCTTTTAGGTAAGCTACATTACAACCAAATTAAGACCTTTCTGATTCCCTGAAAAGCCACACTAACAAGCAGTGGAGAGATGAGAAATATGTCAAACCTATGGTGAAGTAAACTAAAACCTTGAAAGAGTGAATTTCAAAGCCCTTTACTTGATTGAGCGATGAGTGCAAACACTGCCCGGTGAGGTTTCTCCTCAATAATTTAACAATCAGAATTTGTTTAGATTGCATGATTTATGTGAATAAGTGATACTTAGACTGCAAAAGAGGCTTGTGAGGCATTGCACACTTGTATCTGCATTTGATTTGATTTATTTTCTGTGAATTGATCGAGGACGGTCAATGGTTTAAGTTTGGGGGAGTTGATAAGTTAGGATTTTTACCAACTTATCTGATTGTTCTTTAACTGATTGTGTAATGTTCAGATCTTTTTGTATTTTTTTCGTGCATGAATTGGCTTTTGTACCCGTAATGTCGTGTTTGATGAATCATGCAGGTTTTTAGTCAAAAACAGAGAAGAGTCGGATTTCCAGCTTCAGGTCCACGTCGATCGACGGGGATGCTTCGTCGATCGACGAGGAAATTGGAGAAGGAGCGATTGACGAAGGAGAAAGGAGAAGGTCGAAGGAAGCAGCAATGCCCACGTCAATCGACGACATTTCACATCGATCGACGAGGGTGTTTCATCAGCGTCGATCGACGCTATTCTCCCATGATCGACACGAATGCGGAACTCCTAATCTGAATCTGTTTTGAAGATGAAGACATATCTAATCCTAGATATTGTTTGATACATCCTTCACTATTATAAATAGCCATTGAAAATTCATTTTTTTAGTGGAAAATAAATAGAGTAATTACAAGATTTTGGTATTGTAGATTTTTAGAGATTTCCAAGGTTT
>JAPKLW010008882.1:0-12739 GCA_026898455.1 Plectranthus barbatus | reverse complement strand
TTTTAGAAGTTTATGTTTGAAGACAGAGTTCTGTGGGAAGATTTCCGGATTCGAGTTTTTATGCAATTCAGGTTTTATTTTTCCATGATGAATATTAATCTGAATATGTGTAACTAAACTCTTCCTCAGATTCTAGGGTTCGAATTATCATTGTATGCATGTTTGATTAATTGAATTATTTTCCATTTTCCTTCGTAGTTTGTGAAATCTGAGTTTATTTCATAATCTTGAGTTTGTTGGCCACATCTTCGGATTAACTAGTTGATTACTTGAGACGTAACTGTAATAGTTTTCAATGGAAAGAGATTTTCACAATATAATCTGATTTCTTGTTGTAACTGAAGGAGATTGATTGTAGGGATAAATCTGTATATCTTTGGAGTTAGTTAATTTATCTTGAGACCGAGCGGAGATAGGTATTTGACTAATCTACTTTATGAATTGTCCGACAAAGAAGTTCATAATATTTTCCTGATGTTTCAATATGAAGAGGAATTAAATTGGGAAATAATCAATTCATTCATCTATGTCATACTTGATAAGTAGATATCCCTAGAATCTGTACTTCTCATAATCGTTTTCATCCAAAAGTATTTTAATTTCCTGTTTACTTTTTATTCGCTTATTACGATTTCAAAACAACAAGATCCAAAATTTGATTTTCCTAACCAGTATTTTGAGAACTTCTGATTTAGTACTTAAGGTTTTTCGTTGCTTCATTCCCTGTGGGATCGATAATTTTCATTTGCCGCTATATTATTAGCTCTGCTAAATCGCTGTTAATAATTTAGCGATCAAATTTTGGCACCGTTACCGGGGAATGAATAGAATTAATCTTACTATTAAATCTGTGATTAAAATACTGATTTAGGCTATAAATTTTGTACTTTTATTCAAATTCTTGTATTTTCGTAATTCACGTCGATCGATACATCCCGTCGATCGATGCAATTATTTTTCTTCCTCGTCGATCGACGCTTCATCTCGTCGATCGATGCTTCATCTCATCGATCGATGCCGTATTTGTTTTTAGAATTTCAGTTTTTATTTTTATTTTTCAGTTCGTTCCTTTTTATTTTCAGTCTTACCTCACTACCACCTTTGCTGTACAGGTAGTGCATGAGTACAAGTGCTAGAGGAAAGGATCCGCTTTATTACTACCTGGACATTGAGGCCACTTGCAAAAAGATCCGAAAGAATAAGCGTGCTCAGGAAAGCTCAAGTAGTCAAGCGATGGACGAACAACCACCAATTGTTCAACCGCTGCCACCAATGTTGCGGAGGAGTAGACTGTGCTTCTCCAAGACGTCCAAGCCATGAGGGCGCAAATCCAACAGTTCAATCTAGAAAGAGATCTCGAGAGGAACAACTGGAATAATGGGGATGTCCACCGCAACCCCCTCTTCGATGATAATCCTGACAATGAATAGGATGATAACCAGAATCCGCCAGAGGAATCTGACAATGAGGAAGAAGATGAAGGGATTCGTGAACTGAATCACGAAGTCCGTTTGCCAAGGATCGTTAATTGGAATATCAAAAATAAATTGCTATGCCTATGAACAATCCTAGCATGCTCCTATATTATTATGCATAAGAAGGTTATGCGGAATACCTGGATTGAAGAACGATGAAGAACGCGTGCGTAGAGATGCCCTTTGATCTTTCCCACGCACCAAGATTTAATTTCCTAACAGATTGAGGAAATTAATCTTAAGAAAATAAATAATTATTTTCGAAAATTAAGAGGAGAGAGAAGAAGAAGAATCCTCCTGATCTGATCTTCTGATCTGTATCCCAACTCGATCTGAAAATCTGGTGAAGATTCTCTATCAGATCCCTTGCCCGGTTGAGAAGCAGAATTTCCTCCTCGTATCAAGAACTCACTCGATCACCACAGCTCCCAATGCTCTGGTTTGCTGTGTGCAACTTGTGATCTTATGAGAAGTAGGTGCTTTGAGTTCTGAGGTACTGAGGCCTATTTATAGGAAATTCTTGGCTTCTATTGGGCTTGAGTTATCATGGGCCAGACCAGGGACCAGAATGCAAATAGCAAATAAGGCCTATCAATTAATTAATTCCCATATTCAACCCAGAATATAATTAATTAATTAATATTGATTCATGCCACCAGAGAATCAATACTGTCCTACCTATTTGCTACCACGTTTGAGGAACGGGTTGCATTGGACTCGGTTTATCCCCACATTTAAGGTTACAGACATTCGTTAATTAATTTAAGCTCTGACAAGCTATTTAATTAATTAACATCTTTAATTCCTGAATCAATCCACTCAAACCTTTTTCACTTATGCTTGAACTTAATCAGCCTGCAGGACTTTAGCATAACGAACCTTTTGAGCTATTCAGGGAATGTCACCATCCTATACTGGATGTGGTTACCTAGTTCAGATACCAGACAGTCATACACAGATTGATGTCACCCAAGACTGCAGAAGAACAGGTTCAACTAGAACCTTTTCTACAACTCAAAGTGACATACAATATATGTATACTTCTGTATCCTCATATAGGTTTAAGATTCCATCGAGTCATAAAGATCTAGATTCTTTTAATGTCAGATAAAAGAATCGATCTCGACTTAGGTCCTCATCAATGTGTACCCCACACCAGCATACCAAGACATCCAAGATAAGATGCTTATCCGCATATGCTGCAGCCTACACCGACAGTTTATCCTGGAACTGTCTCAGCTGTGATGACTATTTATTTCTCGCTAGGTCAAACGATCCATACGATCTTCCGTGATCTTCTACACACCGTATGATCTCCCTATCGACGAGATAAGAGGATAATAGTGTTTGCGACACATGTTTGTTAATTCAGACAGGAGATGAACATACAACAATTATGATTCCCAGTATATTAACCAATAAACCTTGTACATAATATACCAATCATAATGCTTTCAGTATATAAATCCATCAGAAGAGGAGGCCATGCAGAACCGGTATAAACCTCGGTTCAGGGAGACAGACTTCAGGATTGGCATCAATGCCAATAATTTTGAGCTAAAGACCAGATTGGTGCAGATGGTGCAACAAAATCAATTCGGAGGAAGACCTACTGAGGATCCTTATGCACATCTGGATAAGTTCCTGATGCTCTGCAACACTGTCAAAATTGGAGGAGTCAGCAAGAGTGCCATCCGAATGCGTCTGTTCGCATTCTCTCTGAGGGATAAGGCACAATCATGGTTCACTGCACTGGACAAGGAGAGCATAAATACTTGGACTGAATTGAGGAATGAATTCTTGGAGAATTTCTTCCCTCCAAACGTCATCAGACAGAGAAGGAAAGAAATCATCAGGTTCGCTCAATGACCCGATGAAAGCTTCAGTGAGACGTGGGAGCGATTCAAAGAGCTACTGAGATCTTGCCCCGGACAAGGTTTTACACCAGGAGAATAGGCAGAAGCATTTTATGTAGGACTCAATGATAAGACCGTCAAATTGGTGGATACCACACTGGGAGACACCATCATGACGAAAAGCAGAAAGAAAGCCATGGAATTCTTCCAAAAGATGGCCAACAACACTCAACGGGGTCCTCAAGCCGAACTCGGCCTGTGAAAGTAATCGAGAAAGTGGTGGAGAAAGTTGCCGAACAACCTGATTTGGCAACCGAACTGAAAAAGCTAAAGGAAGAGTTCGCTACTCTAAAGCAAGAGAAAACAGTCACTGCAGTTGAGACTGTGCAAGCTCCATCTGAGGGGGATGGCGCCGAGGTGAACTTTATCCAAAGGGGCGGTTATCAAAATAATTACCGAGGAGGATATCAGCAACACAATCAGTAGCATGACCAGCCCTATACCTACAATCACGCGAGGAATCACCCTGGATTTTCCTACGCGAACCCTCAAGCCGCGGAGCAGCCACCACTGGGATTTGCCGTGCAAGATGGGGCAATAGTGGAGAAGAAGAAGCCAAATCTCGAGGAGATTTTGGCTAAGTTCACGGAAGGCTCCACTGATACGGTAGCCAAGCTAAAACAAGAAATCTCAGGCGTGAATACTAAGGTTGATCAGATGCAGAAGCATGTGCAGATCATTGAGAACCAAGTCAGCCAGATCGCAGATGCCCTTGGAACTAAACACAAGTCGGGACAGCTTCCGAGCAACACTCAGGTCAATCCCAGGAACCTAAATCAGAGGAACCAAGTGAACACCATAACTCTGAGAGGGGGCAAATCCTATGAAGGGCCAAATCAAGCAGGGACAAATACTTGGGAGGAAGGAGAAGCCGAGCAAGACGAAGAAGTCGTCGCCGAGGAAGTCCCATCGACTGACGCAGGGTTCCCGTCGATCGACGAATCACCAAAGGCCCTTCGATCGACACTGATCCTCGTCGATCGACGTCCGCCCCTGCTCCATCACTGAAGAAACTGCCTTTGCCATATCCACAGCGGTTTGCCAAGATCAAGATGAACGAGAGGTATGCACAATTTCTGGAGAAAATGAAGAAGGTGCATATCAACATTCCATTGGTCGAAGCCTTGCAAGAGATGCCTGGCTACATCAGGTTTCTGAAAGACATGGTCTCTCAGAAAAGGCCCTTCTTGGAGCATGAGACGGTCAACCTGTTCGAAGAGTGCAACCCCATTATTCAAAAGAAAATGCCAATCAAAAGGGAGGACCCAGGCTCCTTCACAATCTCCTGCATCATCGGAGGGGATACATTTGGGAAAGTCGTCTGTGATTCCGGTGCTTCAATCAATTTGATGCCACTTTCAATCTTCAAGCGGTTGAAGATCGGAAGCATCAAGCCCACAACAATCACACTTCAGATGGCCGATTGATCAGTCTCTTACTCGAAAGGCATTGTGGAAGATGTGCTGGTGAAGGTAAAAGATTTCATTATTCTAGCCGATTTCGTGGTGCTTGATATGGAAGAGGATCGCAACATTCCTCTGATCCTTGGAAGACCATTCCTGAAGACCAGAGGGGTATTGATCGACATTCAAGACGACAAACTGACATTCCGGGTAAACAATGAGTCAGTCACATTCTCGATCTACAAGGCAATGCAGAAGCACAATGATGGAAGCTATACAGAAGAATGCCACATGATCAACTGCTTCAACCCGATAATGTCTTCTCGTTTCACCTCTCTTAAAAGTGAGTCGGACTTCCTAGAAAACCGCCTACAACACTCTCTTTTCTCGTCAACAAATCTGGACTAGGCAGACGAGGAGATTTTTGATTTGGTCATGGAGCTAGATGTGTTCGAGGAGATAACTCGGGAGAAAGAAACTAAAAGAGAACCGCTGCCTAGCCACTAAAGTCAGAACAAACCAGAAAGTGACGAATGCGAGCTCTCGTCAATCGACGCCACTACATCGTCGATCGACATCACTGCGAAGCCCATGTCGATCAATGGAGGGTCTTTGTCTATCAACGACGACCTGGGAAAGCCGTGCTCCAGCTCCGATCCACCAATTCTGGAACTCAAGACACTTCCAGCACATCTCAGGTACGCATTTCTGGGTTCTAATGACACTTACCCTGTTATTGTTTCTGCCTATCTTACACAGGGGGAATTGGACAAACTGCTACGAGTTCTACGAAAATACAAGTCCACCATCGGATGGACTTTGGGGTTATAAAAGGGGATCAACCCTTCGCTGTGCATGCACAAAATCATTCTTGAAGAAGACGCCAAACCGAAGAGACAAGCACAACGATGACTGAATCCCATCATGCAAGAAGCTGTAAAGAAGGAGGTTCTCAAACTCCTTGACCATGGCATGATTTACCCAATTTCCAATAGCAAGTGGGTGAGCCCTACACAAGTAGTAGCAAAGAAAGGGGGGATGCAGATAGTGAAGAATGATGATGGAGAGGAAGTTGCGACAAGATCGATCACGAGATGGCGATTCTGCATTGACTATCGAGCTTTGAACACCGCCACGTGCAAGAATCACTTTCCTCTTCCCTTCATTGATCAAATGCTTGATAGATTATCCGGTTACCCCTTCTATTGTTTTCTTGATGGTTACTCAGGGTACAACCAGATAGCTGTGGCGCCTGAAGATCAACACAAGACGACATTCACCTATCCATATGGAGTATTCACCTACCGTCGGATGCCATTTGGATTATGCAATGCACCGGCTACCTTCCAGAGATGCATGATAGCAATCTTCCACGACCTGATCGAAGATGTCATGGAGGTATTTATGGATGATTTCTCAGTTTTCGGTAGCTCATTCGATGTTTGTCTGCAGAATCTGGCTACTATACTTGAGAGATGCACCGAGACAAACTTATGCCTCAATTGGGAGAAATGCCACTTTATGGTGCGAGAGGGGATTATTTTGGGACATCGAGTATCAGCCGAAGGACTAGAAGTTGACCGAGCCAAAGTGATAGACATTGAGAAGATGCCACCGCCAACAAATGTCAAAGCCGTCCGAAGTTTCCTAGGCCACGCTGGATTCTATAAGCGATTCATCAAAGACTTCTCAAAGATATCTCGACCCTTGTGCAACCTGCTGGAGAAGGATGTTTCCTTCATTTTTGATGAAGATTGTTTGAAGGCCTTTGAGAGACTGAAAGAGGCACTGGTGACTGCACCAGTCTTGACATCACCAGATTGGGATGAGCCCTTCACATTGATGTGCGATGCCAGTGACTACGCTGTTGGGGCAGTCTTGGGTCAGCTGAAAGGAAGACTCTTCCATGTGATTTAGTACGCCAGCAAGAGCATGAATCTAGCCCAGTGCAACTACACCACCACGGAGAAAGAGATGCTCGCGGTTGTTTATGCCTTCAACAAGTTCCGGCCCTATCTAATAGGCTCAAAGACAATTGTCTACACCGACCATGCAGCCATCAGATACCTATTCCGAAAGCAAGATGCCAAGCCTAGACTAATCCAGTGGATATTGTTACTACAAGAGTTTGACTTGGAGATCAAGGACAGAAAAGGAAGCGAGAACGTGATCACCGACCACTTGTCAAGACTCGAGCCACCGGTCGAAGGGGATGATCAACAGATGATAATCCGAGAGACATTCCCCGACGAACAGATCTACGCCATTAGGGAATTGAAAGAGATGTACGAGTCCAAAACTCCTTGGTATGTAGATTTCGCCAACTACTTGGTTGGCGGCGTACTTCATCCGGACTCTTCTCCATATGCAAAGAAGAAGTTTCTGCATGACATCAGATTCTATGCAAAGAAGAAGTTTCTGCACGACATCAGATTCTACTATTGGGAGGACCCCTATTTGTGGTGCAGATGTGCTGATGGCGTCATTCGCCGCTGTGTGCCCCAGTCCGAGTGACAACAAATCTTCGAAGCCTGCCATTCATCTCCTAGTGGTGGCCATCACTCAGCCAACCGGACTGCATTCAAAATTCTTGCCAGCGGGTTCTATTGTCCATCCATCTATGGGATCTGTCGTGGATGGATTATTGGTTGTGACCGCTGCCAGAGGACCAGCAACATCTCGCGGAGGAATGAGATGCCACAGACGCCGGTCATTGAAGTCGAGATCTTTGACATTTGGGGGATCGACTTCATGGGACCCTTTCCACCATCCCAAGGGTTCTCATACATTCTCCTGGCAGTGGACTACATGTCACGATGGGTCGAGGCCGTTCTAACAGTCACAAATGACTCCAAAATGGTCATCAAGTTCCTGCAAAAGCTGATAACGAGATTTGGGACGCCAAGAGCCTTGGTAAGCCATGGGGGATCCCACTTCTGCAACAAATGGCTTGCCACCCTTCTTGCTAGATATGGAGTCAAACACCGAGTCACCACTCCATATCATCCTCAAGGGAATGGGCTGACGGAGCTGTCCAATCGAGAAATCAAGGAAATCTTGGAGAAAATGATAAAACAAAGAAAGGATTGAGCGGCAGTACTCGATGATGCATTATGGGCATACCGCACTGCCTACAAAATGCACATTGGGACGTCACCGTATCAGCTAATTTTTGGGAAGTCCTATCACCTGCCCGTTGAGATGGAGCACAAGACTTGGAGGGCAGTGAAAGAATTAAATCTGGATTGGAAGACAGCTGCTGAAGAGTGCGCAATGGCATTGAACGAGTTAGAAGATTTTTGGGATGAAGCTTATGAGAACAATGTCATTTACAAGAATCGAGCGAAGAGATTCCACGATAAAAGGATTCACTCACATGTTTTCCATTCAGGTGACAAGGTTCTCCTCTTCAAATCCCGCCTTCGCTTCATGCCTGGAAAGCTGCAGTCAAAGTGGGTCGGACCATACACCGTGATCTGTCAATTTATGAACGGTGTCGTTGAATTAGCTGGCCAAGATGGGAAGAACTTCAAAGTGAACGGGCAGAATCTGAAATCATACTTCAACCCACTTCAAATCCAAGCGGTAGAGAAGTACTACTTAAACCGCCAGTAAAGACACAGGTATTGTCGAGCTAGCGAAATAAAACCAAGCACTGGTTGGGAGGTAACCCAACAGTTTTACTGCTTTCTTTATTTCGGTGATTTTAAATTTTCAGTTGAGTCGAGTCATTTGAGTTTCGCATTTTCAGAAATTTTTTGAGTTGTGTCGGGTCCAGTCATCTGTCGGATCACATCGATCGCTGCTTTCTGGCATCGATCGACGAGGAAGTCTTACCCACATCGATCGATGTGATTCCTTGTCGATCGACGAGGAGGTTTTGTCCTCGTCGATCGATGGGGGTGCCTCGTCGATCGATGCGAATGTTTCTGAAGCCAGACAGAGACGGGTTTAAAACCCAAAACCCTTCATTCTTTTCCTCACAAACACACACGCACGATTTTCTTTCTTCTCCAAAAACCCACCTTGAATTTTTCTCTCCAAATTCGACGCTTCTATCTACGGTATGTATCCTAACACTGTCCTCTTCGATTATTTCACATGTTGTGAAGGATTTGAGCATGATTTTTTTGATAGAAATTGAACTTGGAACCCTTGTTTCCATTTTTGCATTTTTGTCGATTTTGTTGCTTTTCGTGATGATTATTTGATATGGTTAGTTGTTTTAGTCGATATACTTGTTTATAATGGATGGGTTGCTTGGATTTCATTGAATTTGACGAACGAAGTTTGGGGGATAATTCTAGTTGTTGGTGTTGTTCTTGTCCTGCTATTTTGGGGGAAAATTCTTTCAATCAATGATGTAATATGCTAGGATAGAGTGTGAATTGCGCAATGTCGAAACAATTTTGCATGGGTAGATATATTTTGTGGACAATTGCACATTTGGTTGTATTAATGTTGGGAATTCTTGTGAAGATGTTTGATGAGCTTTGACATGTTTCTTTTTCCACTACCCTTGCAGATTGATCATGGACTTCCGACCCACCTTCGCCAACCGGGCCTATGAGAGACATTTTTGAAAACTCTCAAGCGACGAGTTCACTATCCGGCAGACACTCTACCCATGCCCGGAGACAATGCATAGGCTGGGAATTCGAGCTGACGTGGAGGCTCTCTTGCAGAGAGTAGATTGGAGTGCTTGGATGACAGCACGGTGGCCGACATATCCGTCGCTCGTCCTAGAGTTTCTTGCCTCACTCCATGTTTATGAGGTTCAGCCAGAGTCAGAGCCTACCAACATAGCCTTCCAGCTTCTAAACAAGCACTACGAGATGCCGAGGGACAAGCTTGAAGAAATTTGGGGAGTCCGAAGAGGGGGAGATGGTTTCCTTCCCCCGAGTTTTGACATTGCCCACTTCTGGAGCCAGATAGCAGCTGATGCTAAAGAGGATTTGTGGGAATTTGACTCGGGGAATGCTTCCTCCATCGACAACCCAGTTTTCCGGTATCTCCAGAGATGCGTGGGGGTGTCCATCACCGGCAAGGTGAGAGTTGGGGAACTGTACGCCATTTACTGCATGCTGATGGGAGAAGAGTTCAGCTTTGCGGCGTTGGTCATGGACCATTGGAGGCATCAGATCAAGGCCTCCAAGGGCAACATTTGGAGCGGGGGATTGATTACCCCGATTGCGGAGTATGTGGGCATCGACTTGACACAGATCGAGTCGCTCGAGGATGACAGTCGAGGACTCGGCACGGGGACCCTGGTGAAGATGTTGATGCTTTCACCACGGGAAGCGGGTTGGTCCATACGGATGTCCAATGGGGACAGGTTCCCACTTCCACAGAGGGACCTCACTCACGTCACTGATTATCACTTCCGTGATAATTGGTTGATGAGCACACCCGCCCACTTGCGGCTCATGGTCGGAGCACATGGAGGACCCGGTACCTCCAGACTTCATCACCGACCGCTGACTCAGCCCGATCAGCGACCGCCGCAGACGTCCCCAGAGGTGCCCGAGGAGGAGGAGCCCGAGGATGAGGATCATGATGGGGGAGGAGAGAAGATCCCTGATCAGAACGGTGGACATATTTTCGGCCACTTCGCGGGAGAGTCTTCATCTTTCGGGGTGGATCTGGCGATGATCTACCAATTCATGCAGCAGCAGGTTGCTTTGCATACGGAGGAGCACAACCGGCAGGCAGAATTTTGCCAGCACGTGAACACAAGGCTCAACACCCTCGACATGAAGATGCAGTGCCTCCTCCTGAACTCCAAACCCGACTCTATCTACCTCCGCCGCCAGAGAGAGCGCCAGGACCGCCGGAGGCGACTGCCCGTGTGGTTATCTCCCGATGTCGAGATGGAGGACCCTCCGGAGGAGGAATGAGGTATCGTTTCCTTTTTCCTTATCTAACTTTCAAACTTGTCCACTCCTTCGAGTGAAACAAGTTTGGGGGGATGAGGATCGGAAAAGGGAAACATTTGTTTTTATTTTTGTTCTTATTTTCATTTTTTATTTTCGTTGTTTCGTTGTTTTTCTTTTTGTTTTTGTTTTGTTTATTCTGAACCATCACCATCCTTGTTCTTTTGCTTCAATGTGAACAATTGTTCTTTGCAAGACTTTTAACCCGAATTAGTATTTTGAACTCTTGATTTGTGGTACTTGTTTTGAATATGATAAGTTTTGAACTCTTGATTTGTGGTACTTGTTCTGAGTTAGATAGTCTTGAGCATTCTTCTAGGAGCTTTTGAACATAGGGCAGTCGGAACTATTTTGGATTGTGTTGGTGTTGAGAATTTGACTTGTCTCTCCTTGAAATTGAATTGTTGATTGATAACCGAGATATTTGCTGATTGAGAATGAAAATCTATGTGATAAAGTAGCTGATGATAGGAGCTGTTTTGCTTGATAAGTTGATCTTTGAAATATAAATTTTTGCATGATAACTGTTCGAAATTGGGTAATTATTGAGAAGTAATGAAAATTTCTACCCTGTGAGAAATTTGTGCCATTTTTTTTGTTTGATGAGTGACAAGGTTATTAGATTTACTTCCTAGAATTTGACGAATTTCTCTCTTGAGGTTGCATTAAGTATGGTAATAGGGTGAAAATGATTTTAGACATGTTCTTTCGGAGCCCATCTCCCAAACACTAACCTTTAATTTCCACTTGTAATCCCTTTGAGCCTTGAAAAATTTTATTTCTTTGATTAGGAGGGTTGATGAACAGATGATTGTGATTTATTGGATGGTGTGAACTTTGGGATTGTGATATGAGGCCATGTGCAAAAATAGGGGTTCCCATGGGCAAATCGAGAAAAGTGAACATTGAAAAAAAAAGAGAAAAAAAAATATGAGAATAACTCTTATGTGTAGTTCACAAACAACTAAGAGCAAGTTCTTAGGGACCCTGAAAATTTTAAAAGAGAAAGAACAAGATTGTGTGTAAAAAGAATGAAATTATGTGGGCATGATAAGCTAAAGACTTGGTGTTTGATTGTAATATTTTGAGTCACTTAGCCAAAAATATCCTACCTTTTAGGTAAGCCACATTACAACCAAATTAAGACCTTTCTGATTCCCTGAAAAGCCACACTAACAAGCAGTGGAGAGATGAGAAATATGTCAAACCTATGGTGAAGTAAACTAAAACCTTGAAAGAGTGAATTTCAAAGCCCTTTACTTGATTGAGCGATGAGTGCAAACACTGCCCGATGAGGTTTCTCCTCAATAATTTAACAATCAGAATTTGTTTAGATTGCATGATTTATGTGAATAAGTGATACTTAGACTGCAAAAGAGGCTTGTGAGGCATTGCACACTTGTATCTGCATTTGATTTGATTTATTTTCTGTGAATTGATCGAGGACGATCAATGGTTTAAGTTTGGGGGAGTTGATAAGTTAGGATTTTTACCAACTTATCTGATTGTTCTTTAACTGATTGTGTAATGTTCAGATCTTTTTGTATTTTTTTCGTGCATGAATTGGCTTTTGTACCCGTAATGTCGTGTTTGATGAATCATGCAGGTTTTTAGTCAAAAATAGAGAAGAGTCAGATTTCCAGCTTCAGGTCCACGTTGATCGACGGGGATGCTTCGTCGATCGACGAGGAAATTGGAGAAGGAGCGATTGATGAAGGAGAAAGGAGAAGGTCGAAGGAAGCAGCAATGCCGACGTCAATCGACGACATTTCACATCGATCGACGAGGGTGTTTCATCAGCGTCGATCGACGCTATTCTCCCATGATCGACACGAATGCGGAACTCCTAATTTGAATCTGTTTTGAAGATGAAGACATATCTAATCCTAGATATTGTTTGATACATCCTTCACTATTATAAATAGCCATTGAAAATTCATTTTTTTAGTGGAAAATAAATAGAGTAATTACAAGATTTTGGTATTGTAGATTTTTAGAGATTTCCAAGGTTT
>JAPKLW010008881.1:0-12740 GCA_026898455.1 Plectranthus barbatus | reverse complement strand
AAATAAACATGTTGCATTTTATCTATCATATTCTGCATTATATACTATAATTTCATGCATTATATTGTGCAATTGTATTCATTATATAACTTCATGCATTATATTGACCTCAACATGCATTATATACCTAGCAAACATTCATTATATACCTAACAAACATGCATTATATAACATTATAATATACATTTATATAATATAAAAAAATACATAATTAAAAACAAGTAATATATGATCAACTTTTATAACAACCATGATATTATCTACAGTATGCAAAGATAATAAATTTTTTTTTTTATCTTGGAGGAAAAAAGTTATTGCATTTTATCTATCATATTCTGCATTATATAATATAACTTCATGCATTATATTGTGCAACTCCATTCATTATATAAGCATTCGTGTACTGTTACGAGAATTATGCATATAATCACTAATTTTCATTTTTTACGATGATTTTTAAATCGAAACATGTGCAATAGGGATTTCGTTTGAAAGATAATTAAATTACCTTTAATTTGATATATGATACATTAAAAAATACTCTAAATCGAAGGAGATATGATCATTTAAAGATTTAGGATGATTTTAGAGGAGAGAGAAAAAATATTACAAAATTATCCTTTAATGCATGTTTTACTACATTATAATGCAGACGGAATTTATTTAATCTTGAGCGTTGGATCACCAATTAGATGGCTGAGATTAGTTCTTATTTTCACATGGTAAGGGGAGTTCTCATATGATCACCCCCATATATATATATATATATATATATTAAAATAAGACCGAAGAGTATAACTGTAAAATCACACATATACTAATGGTTAATTAATTGAACTATTAATTAAGTTTATTCAATAATATGAAATGATTAATATATTTACTCTCAAAGAAAACTAATTGTATTTTTAATATATGAAATTGTAAATAACATATTATAAATTTTACTTTAGATTTTTCTTTTTATAGATTATATATTTCATGATGTATGGTTTCATTTACATTATTTTATGAAAGTATCCATGAAATAGAGTACAAAATCACACTAAAAGTAATATTAAAAGAATCCAAATTTTATTGTTTAACATTTTCATTCAAGATGTATGTTTCATTTTCATTATTTTATGAAAATCATCCAAGAAATAGAGTACAAATTCACACTAAAAATAATATTAAAAAGAATCCAAAGTTTATTGTTCATGACATTTATCTAAAGATTTATGAAAATAAATAATTATTTTACTTCATTTATCTATCAATTATTTTTCTTATATGTAATGTTAGAGTATTTTAAAATCATCAAATATGAAAATACAGTAAATAAACATAAAATTTTATTTTAATGCATTAAAAATTAAAATGTATTGGAATATAAAGTTGTACATTAAAATGAAAGATGAAAAAAATAGAATATTATAATAGTTTTAAGATAAAATAAAATAATTGATTATTTTAGAAGGTCAATTTATATTTTCAAATGAAACATAAAAACGAGAAAAAAAATTAGGATGTCACAATATATATAAAATAAATTATAATGTGAAATATTTGGATGAGAGACTACTATTGCAAAAATATTAGTGTATACCACTATATTTCAAAAAATTAAAATTCAAAGACTAATAAAATATCACATTACAAAACATAAATAAAACAAGAAATAATATTACACTTAAATATATGCATAGTTACGAGAAGACAGACATATGTAAAATTTATTATTATATGTTGTTTAAGGAGAGCAAAATAGGTTTTGAAAGAAATCTAAAAAAAAAATTATTCGAAAAGGTTGTAAACTAAAACTGATCTGCTTTATGTATGATGAATGTATTGAAACACACTTTAATTATAGGAAACAATTTAAAGAATTGATTGTTGATTCCCAAGTAAAGTTAATAATTCATGCTCCGACTTAAAATAATTAATTAAAATAATATTACAATATAATTAATTGTAGTTTTTACGTATCACGTGGATGAAATACTAGTTATAAATTGGAAAGGAAATAGATAAATACCCAATGAACGAGAACACAAATTCTATCTCCAAAATAATATGCTTATCTATTTTCCCAACCCCAACTTATATCTTCTCATTGAAGAAAAAAGGGGAAGAAATATCTGGATTTGTATCGTGACTGATAATTCAGGAGATAAAAATAGTTTGTAATTATCACGCAAGTCCATATATAAACAACTGGCCAATGAGTTCCATATATATATATATATATATATATATATATATATATATTTAATTTTATATTAAATTTCTTGATATTTAATCAATTTTATCATCAACAATACGCGTCCCACACAGAAAGAAAGAGCGCAGAGCCCCGGCCCGACCTGTAGGTCCGCTAACGTAAAGCGACAAAATATACATGTGGTTTTGCTTATCCCAACTTTCACATCCACCACAAAAATCAGTTCTGCTTTTATTATCTATATACATATATGAAGGAATATGAGTTATAAGACACGTGGAAGCACAGTGATTAAATTATCTGTTTATAAATGAGTTGATTACTACCCCTCTTAAAATTTGTTCACTAATTAAAAAAATGAACAAAATGTCTAATATTCAATTTATATAAAATAAAATGAATGTATATTTTTTTTATTTATATTCTATTAAAATTAATTAATAGCTTTTTGCTTCCTTGTTTAATATGTTATGTTTAAAATGTTTAATATATTTTTGATATATTAACGTGATTAATTTAAAGATGCAAATTTAATTTTATTTAAAGCATAGCACCAAATCTAGTGGAGAAAGATGGGATTCGGTGTCAAGAAATAAAGGAAAAATAACTAAATTTCTCCCTTTAATTTCTATTCAGTTTTGATAAAATATCGAATACTGACAAGTCAGCTAAAATTGTTTAGAGTTGATAAGTAAAATTAATCTCAGTTACCCTGCACTAGATTAGAGTTTTAATAGCTTATGGCTGAAGACTAAGAAAATTGCAAAATGGAGATCAAGTAAGAGGGAAGAATTGACAAGCTGAAGACGAACTCACCAAATGTCAGTTCCTCTTCAACTAGAGGAACTGACAGTTGAAACAAGATTTGCCAACTTTTTAATCGATATTTAAAATAGATTGTAGATGATTCTAAAAACAATTAAAAAGTGAAAAATGGTGGAATATCCGCTGGATAAAAGGGTTGTTCGCTGAACAAAAGCAAAAAGTTGTACATGAGGTACATCAAGTATAAATAACTACCTTCAAAATTATGGGAGATAATAACATCTTGAATTACCGGTATATTTCAAAAGGAGAGTATAAATACCCCCTCACATGGAGAGAATAAGACTACTGAAAAAACAACCAAAAACTACTGAGCGTACATCTCTCCAATAAACTTTGCACAACTACCATGTTTTTAGAACACGAGACTTCTGAGCTTACTTAAGCTTAAGATCACCAGAGTCCAACTATTTGGATCCAAGAACTTCCTAGCTCGCCTGAGAAAAAATAATTCAACTTATTCTCCATTCTTGAAGTGAATTTAAGCCTTTAGCCTTTGTACATAAAAGTGCTACAATCCTCAAAGGACAAAAGAGCCGACACAACAACCGTATTCAAGTTCTGTTTGCAGTTGAGATTGCAAAAGGAAGAGCCTAGCACATAGAGTATGGTAGAGCTCAACTAACTATCGTGGCCTTCGATCAGAGTCAACATGAAGATTCTCTTTGAAGTAGATGTATAACTGTACATAGTGAATTACATTCCACAGAGGAAGAAGAGTGGACGTAGGATCAGTAGGCATCCGTACCACTATAAATTAGTGTCTTTTATTTTTAGCATTTTACTTTTAGTTCTCATGCATTCAAACTTAAAACTCAATAATTGACCTCAATTGTTAGAGTATAATTTGAACTAAGTCTTCAATGTGTTCACTCAAACTTAATTTTCTTTAAATGTAACTGATTTTTGAGCCCACACAATTGCAAGGCTCACGCTTCCACGCCATCGGTTAGCGCTATTTCTAATTCAGAATCCAACAATCCCTAATTTTGAACCCAGCAATTCAATGAGTTCTCAATTTTATCCCAAATTTTAAAATTTGAATATTTTCACCGATTAATATTTAAACATCGTAAATCTTGTATGTGCATAGATAATTATATTTTATAATATATTAAATTATAAAAAACCAAATCGAAAATCTATGCAAAATATAAAAGAATTTGAGTCTTTAAATTGATCACACTAACAATTAAGATGAAAAAAAAATGTTAATTTTTAAGAAAAACATAATTTTTCTAAGCATAATATTGTTGGTCCGAAATCAGAGTTAATGATATACACAACGGAAAATTTTTAAGTAAACTTGCACCTTCAAGTTGTCTGTTCAAGGTACCAGCTTGAGTTTTTGAAAACTGATTGTTTAGCGAGAGGATTACTTAGTCAATATTTAGGTACACTTCAACATTTAGAGAGTGTTGGATTTTAAATCCACGCAAATATGAAATGGAAGCAGTAAATGCAAAAGAGTTCATAGAGGTTTGGAGCCAAATGTCCTACTTCATCTCTTCATACACAAGTTTGGATTACACTTAGTATCGGTTTACAAGGTGTAGCATAATTTGTTGCTTTGCTGTTAGAGACCTCCATTTGCCAGCTCCAAGTGCATTCACCTAGTCATTGGTCGTCTTTACTTCTTTAGATCTGGAGAGAGGGCACACCTCACTGCCTCCAGTTGATCAGTGAGAATTTGAGTTCTCTTGAATGTGGTTGGTTGCGGTGTAAACACCTGTGAGAGTCATCTATTGGAGATATAGTGACTGAAAGATAGTTTCTTACTTGAAAATTAAGAAGACCAAGAAATAACTCTATCTGAGAAGCTAAGATTCTCGTGTCCAAAGATGTGGCACACTGAAGATGGTAAGTTAACTTGAATGCTTTGAACGCATTGTGTAGCAAAATGCGCAGAGTTTCGTAAAATTTCCAATTCAGGTAACCTACTCCTTTTTAACACTTCCTCTATTTATAGTTGATGTCTGGAGAATTTTGAAATAGTAGTTGTTTAGACACATCAATAATTCGTTACATAGAATGTCTTCTTTTCTTGAAAGTGCGTTCTTTACTGACAACAGTAGGTTGACTTGCAAGAATTTTTTGAATAGCTCTGAACCATTCTGAGGAATCTCAACTGGTTGATTTCTTAGACAAACAAGCGTTTGAGGATCCGCAAACTTTAAGATCTTCTTTCTTAATGTCTGGCTTCAATAGCATATGCTTGTCTTCATTCTTCTTATCTCTCTCTGCGAGTTTGCGATTCGCCCTTACTGGTGATGACGTGTCAACCAGTTTTCTTTAAATGATGCTTCTAAGTTGGTTGCTATTTTTCTGCACTCCAAGCTGGTAGTCAGTTTTCTCCCAAACTTCGTGCGATCACTCCATTACAACTCGATAAAATCATTACAGGACATTATAAATTTTCAGACGAATTTACACTAGAGACACTTCTATTAGGTGGGTTATTGACACATCAAAACATAAATAAAGAAATGAATTACACTTAATTCCTAATAAATACTTATAAGGAAAAAAACACAATGTATTTTATACATAAAATATATACCAGAAATTATAAGATTATGAACAAATTTTATTCTACATCATTGATTGAGTTTATATAAAAATTATGAAGATATTTTTATTTAAGATAAATGAACTCTTCTTTTAAAAAAAGATAAAGTAATTGTTTGAACATTTTCCTTTTGAAAAAACTATTTTAACATGATTCACTCCTCATATATATACTTACAAATGAATGAAACAATATGAAAATAGGAATGGTTTGTTAGATTCTTTGTATATCTATAACAACAAATTCTAAAATATTGTTTTTTTAACACTACTTTAAGTATTATTCTTTAACAACAAACTCTTTATTGTCATATGTGTTGTTAGAAACTAAGTTTTAATTCTCTCCTTAATTTGATGTTTTGATATGTTAAAACTTACTTTAACATTAAATTTTTAGAGTTCTATAATGTAATCCACGTATAGGATTATTTATGTTGAAATAGAAATTAGGTGCTGAAGATCGAGCGAAGAAGGTGTGTTGGTCCCGATTTTCAGAGTATGAACGTTAGCAGCGGAATTAGTGATAAAGTATTTTCTTGCACGCTGGTTACACCGCTGACTGGGACCTGTCAGCTGGTGTATCAAAACTTAGAATATTTAGCCTTGTTTGCACAGTTATCTATCAGTTTCAGAATATACTCCAACACTTGAGTGCTGGGTTTAAAATATGAATGAAGAGCAGAAAGCTGATAAATAACAAAAGGATTTTATAGTGGTTCGATCAATCGATCTACGTCCACTCTCCAGTCGAAGCACTGGAAATTCCACTAAGAGTAATCGGTTACAGGTGTCCTACGATCTATCTCTAGCTGGTGAATGCCTTGTCCACCAGTTCACTAGATCAACCGCTCCCGGTCCTGGTTCCCTCTTCAACTCTTCTCAGCTGGCGGAGTGCGAGCACGTCACTTCAACCTCCTCAGCTGACTGGGTGTTTTAGTTCTCCCAAGAACGTAAATCTCACTACGGCAAGGTACGCCCGTAATAACTCAAGTGCTGGGATGCACAGGAGCTGTTGTGAACTCTCTCGGAAGAGAAAGAACACCTAATGAGATCTTTAACTTACAAGTGTAAAACTTGAAGTCTCGTGTTTGATAAATCAACACACGGAAAGCTTATGGAAAGCCTCGAAAGTTCTGTAAATATTTTGACAGCGTTTTTGCTAGTTCGTGCGTAAGAATTTCAGTCTTTCGGAGAGTTTGAATGTTGAAGGTTCCGACGTATTTATAGACGCGGGATCTGATTCAAACTTTCTAGCCGTTTGGACTCATCCGGAAAGGTGTCAGACCTGGGATGTCCTTCTGACGGCGGTAGGTATGTTTTTCCGGAAAGGATCCATACCTATGACCGCTTTATCTGACACAGATCTCTTTGTGTCAGAACGGCTTTATTAGTCAGTCCGAGGAATAAGACTGGTGTCTTGTGATAAATAGACTTTAAGGTTGTCAGTCGATTCCTCAGCGAATCTTCTTTTTGTCTCTACGACGCTGGGAGAGAGAATCTGGAATTCTGCTGGTAACATCTGACTGGTAGATCATTCTGGTGATCTTGTGCTGGCAGTCTCTGCTGGTGACTTGCCCTGGCATAATCTAAGTCTACCAAATGTCTGGATGTTAATTCTTCTTGGAATCTCCCATGACTGGTGAAATCACCGCTGGTGAATAGTGTAATCAAGAACACGTATTCTGCTGGTAAGATTTGTCAGCCGCCTGCTGATGAAACCCTTCCCAACTGGTGAACAGTACCCAGTCATAAGCGCTTCTCATGCTGGTGAACAGTGTCAGCATGATTCTTTGTCAGCCGCCTGCTGATGAAATCCTTCCCCGACTGGTGAATAGTAAACAGTCATAAGCGCTTCTCATGCTGGTGAACAGTGTCAGCACGAGTCTTGATCAGCTGCGACTTACAACTCAAAGACCTAAACAGGACTTTACATTTAAGACCAGATCTAGAGCTATCTAGAGACAACTGACGCTGGTAGGACTTAGGATTTGATCCACCAAAACTACAATCTATACAAATAAGCTACTGAGGGAGGAAACCTTGGACAAATTTCCCAACAATTTCCCCCTTTTTGGTGCGATCAAAGCCTAACCAGCGAGCACTCAGCTGATGAGGAAAGTTACAGATAATTTCAGGGTTTTACAAAGCAAACTTATCAGATCTAAACCCACGAAATTACTTCCTCAACATCAGCTCTAACTAAAAATCTTCCCCCTCAAACTAGGAGAGATAATGCTCGTTTAAAAATATGGAATTTAAGATCTGAGCAAAGGATAAGCATGTAAATAAATTTAAAACATGCAAGACGAGTGCTGGTGCTGATTACACTGGATGTGTAAATTCAGCTGGTAAATAAAAACTTTGACAATTGTTGGACAATAAGAGATTGTCATCAACTTGTCAGTTAACATTCCATTAAAGATTTAGCAATTACATGTACATTGAATGATAACTGACTAGTCTATGGCATGGAAGATGATCCTGGTGACTGAGTCCGAGCACTGGTGATAGACCTCAGGATCTCAGTAAGTGCGGCCATTTCTTGTTCTCTCTTCAGCCTCTCTTCAGCAGCAATTCTCCTCTCTTCAGCTGCAAGGCGCCTCTCCTCCTCAGCAATTCTGGCTCTCTCCTCTTCAGCCAGTGCTCGCGCCCTTTCCCCCTCTTGGATCCACGCCAAAAAGGTGGAAACACCTGTGGTGACTGATTCCAATTGTTGCGCTACTTCAATTCGGAAGGTGGCGAGACGTTGATCCATCCTGGCGTCAATGTAGGCAAGAAGATGCGCAGGAGGATGAATTTCAGAGAGTGGCTCCGCTGATACTTCCATGGAAGTGGAAGGCACATCAGGTGCGGTCGTAGCCATTGCTGGTTCAGAATCAGCTGGTACCTCCACTGGAGCGAACTCTTCCGCGGGCACCTCAGCTGATGCTGGCTCCTCCGCGAGCACCTCGGCTGGTGCTGGCGGGCCTTGTACAAAAACAGGTGGGGCTGTGAAAACCACCAGCTGCCAGTCCATATGATATGGGGCAAGATCGCCCACGACCCTTGGAACAGTGGGGACGGCAGTGGTCAGCCACCAACCTCTGGAGGGATCCTCCTCCACAATGTGGTCTACCAGCAGAGCGCTGGCAACCAAATCAAAAAGAACAGCAAAATAGGGAGGGATCCGGGGGAGAGATACGAGTACCTTTATGCGTCTGAAAGCATAGATCAGCTGGTACCCGCGGCTGGTGCTTTGGAACTGGAGAAATGGTAACTTGACCATTTTGGACGGAGGAAGGCCTGAAGTCCCAGTCAGTTGTCGGTAAAGAGCAATCTTCCTCAGTCGGCGCTTGATTCGCCTAATTGACAACTGATGGTGGCCGTCAGCTTCAGTGCCCATGAATGCGGTGGCCCATTCCTCCTCTGATCGCCAGTATCCAAGCCCAAGCCTGGCATACAGGACCGCCTTCTTCTCCACATTTAACTAGCGTTGGCACCAGTCAAAGATCCTCCAGCGCCGGAACTCCAGAAAGAGTTCTTCATCAAGAATATCACTCAGGTCCCCATACCTGGTGACCAACTCTTCATCAACAGCCCTTTCCACCTCGGCTGTGATGTTCTCAGCATACTCATAGAGGGAGAAATTGAAGTACTCCACCGGGTGCAGGGGCAGGCACCAGTCATAGATTCTGGAAGCATAGATTGACTGGTGAGGGAGACCGCTGGTGGGGATGATGAAGAATGCTGAAGGCTCAGACACTCGGGAATTATAAAACGCAAGATCCCCACGGTGCTCCCACCTGTGAATCCCTGTCACCCTAGCACGATAGGTATCCTCATCGATTAGAGAATGAAAATGGATACCTAACATGTAAGACCTCCTCTCTGGTTTCACACGTTGTGCTGGTGCTGGTGAGGATGCTGCTGGTCGTCCAGAAGTAGATGTTTCTGCAATTTGTGGACGACTGGCAGGATGACGAGCCTCGTCTTCAAAATTAAGGAATAGATCCCTGGGCTCCATCCTTTGTACCTTGGAGTGCTGCACTACTGGTGGCGATTCGTCGTCGGGGATGATGATGACTGGAGAGGATTTATCATCAGCGACGCCACCAGCAGTCTCCATATCAGCTGCCTCCTCCACATGTAATTTGGGCTTCGGCTCAACCTTTGAGTCAGAGCTCATATCAGAGAAACTCGCCAGTTTTTCCGGGGTGGTCGCCCGCTCAACAACTCCTCCACTGGCACCCCCTTGCGCGGCCAGTGGGTCTTCAGATTCACCTCCACCACCCCCTTGCGCGGGTGGAAGGACTTGAGGCACATCCTCCTCAGGCTGGTACATATCTACTAGAGATAGTACGTCCTCCTCAGCTCCCATGACCATCAGGCGTGAGAAAGTTTCGTCAGAAAGGATCTGGCCTGGAGCTGGTGCTGGTGGCATGCCACTTGAAGTTTGGGCAACTGCCCATTTGCCCTTGGCCACCTGATGCACTTGCTCCGCCAGTTGCGCCTGACGTCGAGAATCATGCTCAGCCTTTATCCTAGCAAAGGCTTCATCGCGGGCTGCCAGTTCTGCCTCCCTTCTCCGCTGGTCGGCTAAGGCTTGCAGCCTTGCCTTTGCTTGCTTCTTCCTCACAATAGAAGCATTGTGGTCCCTTTTAGCTTGCTCAACCAGCTTTTGAGCTTTTGTTTTGACCCTTTTCCTTTTCCTGGTCATTTTATCTATCGTCTCCTCCTCAGTCAGTCCAAGGATGGACTTCTTGACTGGTATAGATATCTTCTTTGATGCTGGAGCATAGATAGTAGCTGGCTGGGGCAGCTGGGGCTGGTGAGCCTTGGCTTTCTTCTTTAGAGAAGACCTGGTGACTGGCATCTGTGCTGATGGCTCAGCAGATGGAAATTGACTGGTTTCCTCAGCCTCTGCCTGCTCCATTGAGGTGAATAAAGATTCAACCTCAAATTTCCTCTTCAGTTCGGTCTTAGCCTCAGCTGTCAGTGGGAGAGCAACTGCTGGCGCTGCCTCCCATATCTGTTCTGGCTCCTCCTCAGACACAGATTCAGCTGGATCGACGGCCTTCTTGCCCTTCAGTCGTCGGGGCTTTTTGTAATCCGGGTCAGCAAGCTTGACTCTTGTGACCGGGATGAAGTCAGATCCAACCAGCTGCTCCCCTCGGTCGATCATATCCTCCATCTCCACTTCGAGGATGTGGCTGACCCGCAGCCCAAACGACACGGCGTGAAGGAACTTCCCTTCCGCCTTCACTGAACTGTTTCTCTCCACGTTCTCCAGTAGGCGCCCGAATATGAATTCGGCCCAGTTGCCATGAACGCCATCCACCAGTGCGCACATGACGGAGAACTTCTTTAAGCTCAGTTCGGCATAGGAGCCGACCTCGCACTGGAGCATGCGCACGACAATATCGCAGACCATCTGCCAATATTCGCGCATCTCCGACTTCTTCATGCCAGTCTTGAAGATAGTCACCTCCTTCTTTTTCCATTCAGTCCACCTCCGCCTGAACTCCACCGTATCATCCTTGTGATACGTCACCACCTCCTCACCAGTACTCCTCAGCCCAAAAAGGTTGGCCAGGTACTCTGCGTCCACGGTGATCAGTTTCCCGAACACCGACGTGGTGAAGGATTTCCTGTCATCAGCAATGACTGTGCGAGCATAGAACTCGGCAACCATGTGCGGGTGGAAAACTCTGGGAGCCGCTGTCAGATATGGTCGGAGCTTCTCCCTGTCAATCATCTCCATCAGCTCTTCGCCAAAGTGTTTCTCGGCTAACTTATCATTTAGAATTTTCTCCTTCTGGACTTGGGCAGCCCGGATTTGTGAGTTGGAAAGGAGATGTTGGGTGGCCTTTTTGTTTAACTGGATAAGTTTATTAAAGGAATAGGAGTAATCGATGTCTTCTTGTTTCACAATGCCTGTGAAGGTAGGCATGTGAGATTCGGCTAAAGGTAAGTCTAAGGACTCAGAGGAAGATGAAGAAGGAATATCAGTAGCAGGGTTGGAAGAAGATGCCATGAATGCAGGGAATGTTATGGAAAGATGAACAAAACAAATGTTCGGAAAGTTTGAGGAATCATAAAGATTTATCCGATGAAGAAAGTCGGACATAAATACTTGAGCCATGCAGGAATAGACGGACGAGATGAACTCGTAGAAAGTAAGAATCAATGGTCATCAGCAGGCCCGATTCCCTGTAGCGACGTGCGTGGTCGTGGTGACGAGAGATATTGCGTGTAGCTGACATGGCACACGCTGATTGGTCGCGTGCCTGTGTTTGGCTGCGCAGTTACTGTGCGCATTAAATGTGGCATTAAATGCCGTATTAAATGCGAAGATATGCACACGCAAGACCAATTTTGAACAATCCCGCCATTTCTGCGACAGCTGGCACGACCCTTGGTCTTCAAGAGATCGTCAGTTGAGAGCAGGGACTCTACTGGTCATCAGTAGTATATACTAGTCGCATACTTCCCCCTGGCAGTATGGCCTTCTTACCAGTCGACAACTGGTTCCCGTGTACTTAGACAAATTGAGAGCTGGAACTCAATTTTCACCAGTCGTTGAAGTTCACCAGTTGTCTGCTGACAACTTGAAAGATCGAGAGAATTGAGAGCTTGGACTCAATTTATTCCGCATAATCTTCTCTTTAAGAGATTCACTTCCTCACCATCGCTTGGAATTGGGAGCTGGGACCCAATTTTACTTCGACTGATGGTATTTGACTGCTGGCAAATTCGAAATGAGAGCTGGGACTCATTTCCTTAGTCATTTATGGGATAAGTTCTGCCAGTAGGTACCACTTGTGGTCTTGAGACACCACTTAAAGAAAGCATCAAGACTAAGAACTTGGACTTAGTCGTAATCAGCATTCTTCAGAAAATCAAGAACGGAATGAGAGCTGGGACTCATTCTTCCTCAACACTAGGGTTGGCATCAATCTCCAAAAGACCGAGTTTGATGCACAGCTCCTTGAATCTTGCTTCTGGCAAAGGTTTGGTGAAAATATCAGCCAGTTGATCTTCGGTTCTGATGTACTCTACGCTGATATCCTTCTTCTCGACATGATCACGTATGAAGTGATGTCGGATATCTATGTGCTTGGTCCTAGAGTGATGAACCGGATTCTTCGTTATGCACATAGCGCTG
>JAPKLW010008880.1:0-12741 GCA_026898455.1 Plectranthus barbatus | reverse complement strand
TTCATGCTTGTTTCCAATTCTCATGCTTCCTAACTGCAGTATTTCCCAAAATCCTAGGAACTTTAATAAAAGAAATAAGGGTGCTTGATTAGCTAAGAGCATTGCTGTATGATTCAGTCTAGGTATGATTGATTTATCTTACTCATTTCTACTCTGCACAAAACTCATTTATGGTGGTAGATATTCCATGTATAAAAATCTTCTAATGAGTTGGTCCTAAAATGCACTCGAGAATTAGCTGAAAGAATCAGTGCAAAAGAATTTGAGGGCAAAAACTGATTCTTTTCTGTCACTTGGAAAACTACAGTTGCATGTATCCTATTTTAATCCATATTCCTATATTTTCTTATGAATTTTACATTTCTTCAAACTTCACTATTAATTCTAGTAACAACAATAAATTATGGCATATCTAAAAACATGAATGTAGCTGTTTCAGGAGATATGTAAACATATAAAGAACAAGAAACAACCCTCAAGTAGGAAATTCACTAGGATTCTTCAATGCTTTCAGAAGAGAAGCTCTGCACATAGCTGCATCACAAAATGATCTTCATATTAGAAGCTTGAACTTTGAGGGGTGAAAAAAAAAAAAAAAAAAAAAAAAACTCTCCCCAAGTGTTGCATCATTCCCGCAATGCTATGAATAGTTTTTCATTTTGAGAGTTCTTTATTGATATTCCATATCACTGTGCATCATGTAATTAATTATTTTTTATTTCAAACTGCTGACTACTGTATTATTTGAGGTTCCTAAAATTATAATTGAAATATCTCTATATATACCATCTTAGGATCCAACTCTTCTTTACAAACTGCTTGTAAGTAGAGGAATTCCTCATAATTAGATGATGGCTCTGACCATTGTTTATAGTCTATGTGGGACAAGTCTAACACTATTTGATTAAAATTGATCGCAAACTTATGATCTTTAAATTGTAGGAGTGTTTGTTCCAACATAGATAAAGCTCAACACATTTTAGGGGGCGTTTGGTTGGTGGGTTTCGGAATGAGGGAATGGAATAATTCCGAAATCCACTGTTTGGTTAAAGGATATGGGAATGAAAAAATGAGAATGATACCCAAATACTTGGGAATCACCAAAACCCTCTAAAATGGTGGGTTTCATTTTCATTCCCATATATCATTATCAAAATTATTTATTTCATATTATTTTATAATTATTTTCTTATTTATTTACTTTTTGTTTTTTTATAATATTTTTGATAATTATATTATTTATAATATTATATGTTATTATAATTATATATTATTCTTTTTAATATATTATAATAATAATATTACTCCCTCCGTCCTATTATATTAGGCACGGAGGGAGTTGGCACAGAAACCAAGGACAAAATTAAAAAGATGATTTAAAGTTTAATTAATGAATAAAATACTGTTAAAATAATGCTAATTACAAAATTAAAAAAAAAGAAAGGGCAGCTCCCGACAGTCTCTCCCACCGCCACCCCCAACTCCCGTGCCGGTGGCGCCGCCTACTTCCACCCCATCTCCGTCTCCAGCACCAGCCCCCGCCATCGCCACCCCCTCCTCATCACCCGCCCCTAATGGGTCATCGCCTACCCCAACCCCACAGTCCGAAATCTCCTTCCAAGCCTTCACCATCGCGATTTACATCAACGCCTCCGCCGCCGCCTTTCTCGCGGCCTAGTCTTCGCTTCTCAAGAACTCCATCAAGCACACAATCGAGTTCTTCATCACATTCTTCCTGGCGACGCTCAACGCTACCCATCAGCGCCAAAATCGCAGCTTTCGCCTTGAAGCTGTCGCACTTCGCCGTTTTGGGTGTTGATGCCTTGCTTGATGAAGAGGGACTCGAGGAAGGGCTCTACCGTCGTCGCCGCGGTAGAGCTCTGTCGTCACCCACCTATGCCGCAGCCGGCGTCAAGGATCAATGGTGGTGAGAGGCGACGGTGCAGAGAGGTGAAGGGCTTGGTGATGGAGGTGAAGGGAGGAGAAGTGATTTGTGCAGAGAGGGAGAGGGAGGCGGAGGGCGGCAGATCTAGAGAGAAGAAGAAAGGCAAATGAGAGATTATTTAGGGGATTGGGATTTAGGGTTGCAAGGGTAGGGTAGTCAAATTAAAAAAAAAGTGGGGGTATGAGAGTCATTTTAGGTATAGTTAATTTTAATTAAGATATGTTAATTTTTTGCCAATTTAGGAAATGTGCCTAATAAATGGGACGGATCGAAAAGGAAAGTGTGCCTAATATGGCGGGACGGAGGGAGTATTATAAAATCAATCATTTATTTTGTATCTTAATTTTATATTTTATAAAACAAATAAGAAGATAAATAGATTATTTATTTATTTTAATATGATTTTATTTTGTTATTTTTTATTATTAAATTAATTATTATTTGTATAACAATTTAATTATTTTACAAACCCATAAACTTAAAAAATAAATCATCAGAATTGAAAATGATTCCAAAACCCATCTAGTAAACCAAACATCAGAATTGAGAATGATTCCCAAAATCAAACTCATACCCACAGTGATTCCCGACAGTTAAACTAAACGCCCCTTTATAGTCTATGTGGGACAATAAACTTATCATTCTATATTTCATCACATTTTATAGTCTATGTGGGACAAGTCTAACACTATTTAAATTGAAGGATCTCAACAAGATAAAGCTCCAGTTTCTTGCAAGCTGCGGGAGAAGATAGAGAAGGAGAAATCTTTAGTATTCTTTCATGTTCTTTTTTGTTGCCAATTCTCATGCTTCATAGCTGCAGTATTTCGCAAATTGAGATCCATAAATAGAGTTTTTTGTGATTTAAAAAAAAAAAAATTGAATCTTATTCATTAAATCTAAATAAATTATTAGTTGATATGCAATCAAGCAACAATTAAAATACAATCAAGCAACATCTAAAACAAAACCAAACAATGATGTAACCAAGCAACAACCTCAACTTTCTCACATTTTTCTCACCAGATCTTCTCTCACTAATTAAATCATATATTTTTGTAGCTCAATAATTGAATCAGGTTATTGAGCGTTACGTCATTTACTTTTGAGAGATACCAACCTCAGCAAATCAATGTCACAATTCACAAGTGAGCAAGAAATATCATATATCATAATTAAATATAAATGAGATTAAGAGCATGTCATATATAATTAAAAAGAGCCAAAATAGATATGCGGTTGATTTAAATACTTTCGGAGAAATATTTGATCCTTCTCGTTACGAATTATAATTGGCGAAAACATCAATTTTAGTCTAAATTTTCAATTCTAGTATTAATTATTTTTTTTCTCAATTTTAAGTTCGAACTATAAAAAACTATTCAAATTCAGGACGAAGAAATTTTCCAGCATTGGAAAACTGACTGGACATGTCGGAAACCCATGCCATATTAAAAAAAAAAAAAAAAGAGACACGTTGTAAATCAAATGGTATGAGTTTCCGGCATTCTCCGTCAACTTTTCGTTGCCAAAAGAATTGAAAGAAGGTTCGAACTAAAATTGATATTTTGACGATTATAATTTATAATAGAGTGGATAAACAATAATTTTTTCTCATCATATTCCATATACAATTTGGGCTAGAATCCATTCCACCATTAGACCTAGCCTATCTTGAGCTAATTCTTAATGGGCTTTTCTCGGGCCTCCAGCCCTTTGTTTTATAATCTTTTTAATATTATTATTTCAAAGAATTAAAGTATGGCCAGCGCAAAAACCAGATTCGTAATTATGTACTAATGATTCGTGATTCGAGATTGATATATTATTATATAGATTCCCAAGTTAAATATTACTCCCTTGGTCCCATAGAAAGTCTTATTTGCTTTCAGCACAAATATTAATATGTTTGTGACTATAGTGGAATTAATATTTTATTGGTGAGTGTGAAAAAGTTTGTCATTTTAGGAAATGGAACAATTTTACGGAACAAACAAAAAAGGAAATGAGACTACTTATATGGGACGGAGGGAGTGTAACTTACACGTAAAACGAAAAATATAAAATTCATCTCAGATGCGTTATAGTCTAATACTACATGTTGAGGTCTAAAATTTAATTTGGTTCAAAAATAAGTTGAAGCCCAATCAATTGAGACAACCAATATCCAAAACCGTAATATCCGCTACTCAGTCCATTTCAGCAAAGTTAATAAACACCTGAAAGTCCTCGGTTAGCGGCATTCAATCTCGGAGCTACCATCTGTGTCGGACGACAAATGCCAACACTTTGATTATTGATCTGTGCTTAGACGCCAACTCATCTCATCCATTATTTCTACCTCGACATGCACAATGATGAATTCTCGCCGCCGATAAGCAGAGCTAGGGAGGTGGATACATAACTCTTTCCTTCATTTAGGAAAGTGGGGGCAACTTAGAGAAGAAAGAATGGAGGATAGATGTTAGGATTTTTTTGTTAAAAGTTCTTTAAATGATGGTTTGATGAGTTAAACATACCACTAGTTTAGTATGTCTATAACTAGATTAGTTCAAACTTATAATATCTTACAAGCTTTAGAAGATTTGTTGGTCGAAAATTTCACCAGCAAAGAAGCTTATTTGGGTTGCTGGCTAACACTCTGTTAACAACCAGAAAATAGTCTTTGGAGGAGCTCGTTCATACGTCATCTGGTGGACCACCAACAAAGAGCTTAATTATCAGCAGATATCACCAGCAAGATGCTTCCCAACCAACAAGAAGACACATTCGAGTCAGGATAAGCAAGAACTTTCTCAAGACAAGACTTTAAGAAAAAAAATCTTAAAGTCTGAGTTACTCAAAAGCTTGTTAATCCCAGGAATCAACCAATAAACATTCCTTGGACTCTTGGACTGGCTAAAAGCCATTTTGACCAAAGCAGCAAAAGTCCATCTGCTCTGACAAAAATGACACTGCGAATCAGAAAAAAGTGAGACTTCGATTGGACACATTCATTTTATCTCGCAACGGCTCCAAATGACTAAAATTCAAACCTTCCAATGAGCGCTTATAAATAGAGGTTGCAAACCACCTTGAGAAGGTTACCGAAACTGAACGAATTCTCACGAATTTTGAATTCAACATTCTCTGTCGTTCCCAAAAACTACCAAACTTCCAGATTTAAAAGCTTTCAGGCTAATTCTATCAGCTTTTCATGCTCCTTCCTGAACACAAAGCTCTGTCTTCTAGCAAGAGCTACTTCTGTTTTCTTATTTCTGAGTAAGAAAATATCTTGGAGTTGTCACTTCTCTGATGGCGACTATCACGGGCGCATACCACCAACTTGACGTTCTCGAGAGAAACTCAAACTCTCACGTCCAGTTTGGAGGCTGCGAGGTGCGTCCTCACTTCAGGCCTGAAGAAGAGAATGAGAGCGAAGGAATTGATGAGTGAGCTAGTGGACTGGTGGACACGGGCATTCACCAGCTAGCAACAAAGCGTTGACATCTTTGTAATTCCCAACTTAGTGAATTCCCGCGCGTCTGAAGAGAAGTCGTGGGACGGTTTGGTTCGAACCTCTATAAATCTTTTGTATTATTTACTACTTTATCAAATTTCTGCATTGTATTTGAAATCCAACACATCAAGCGTTGGAGTATATTACTAAATCGATCTAAGTAATATATTGTTAGCTAGTATAACAACTGCATTTCTGAATCCAAGTTGGTACCAGAGTCACCAGTTTGGAGGGTCTAAATCCTAAAGACTTCCGATGTACATTGCTTAATTCTGATTTTGAGACCAACAATAGAAAATTCACAAGGAGAATCAGAAAGTAATCTTCAAGAGAGATGATTAAGTAGGCACTCTGTGGGCCAAACCTTGTTAAATCTCTGTGTTGCTTTTTTCCTTAAAACTAGGGGTGTAACCGAACCGAGTCGAGTCGAGTAGTTGCATGCTCAAGTTTGACTCATATAGTTTCGAGTCGAGCTTCGAGCTTTTCGATCGAATACTTTGATGTTCACGAACTTTATCGAACTTAAACGAACTTTCTAAATTTAGAATATTTTTAAATTTTCATTATTATTTTGAAAAAAAAGTTATTTATTCCAAAATTAATATAATATTCATGTTCAAATTCTTAAATTTTTCATTATTAGAAAGATTTATCATTATTGTTACTCTTAAATCATGAAAATATTATTTTTATAAAAGTAATTATTTTTTATTTCTTACTAATTTTAGCCAACGAGCCTGCTCACGAGCTCACGAGTCGAATACTATGATGCTCAAGTTTAGTTCGTTTAATAAACGAACTTTATTAAACGAACTCGAATGAGCTTTTATCGAGTCAAGATCCGAGTAGCTCACGAACAGTTTGGTTCATTTACACCCCTACTTAAAACTATCAATCTTCGACTTGCAAAATCATCATCCTACCCAAACATAAATAAATTTATTATTGAAACACCGCTAATAGAACCCTTAGTCCCAATTTAATATTGTACCCAACTATTTTTTTTTAAAAAAAAGCTACTACTTAAAAAACTCGTTCCCAAATTTCAAAATATAATATGAACTGAAATAAAATATTCAATGCAACAATTAGGTCAGTTATCACTATATGAAGAGTGACAGGCTATATGAGTAATTATTCTTAAAAGTCAAAACATATAATTTGCCTCATTTTTCATCTCTCTAATTTCCAACCTATATAGGTATTTATTGATATATTTATTCGACTACGATGATTCAAGATATGTCACGGTTAGGGATGTCAATCGGGCTGGCCCATCGGATTTCGGGCTAACCCTATCGGGTTGCGGGCTATTCGGTCCGGGTTGAATCGGGCTGAATTTTTATCGGGCTAAAAATTCTTGAACTTAACCTTAACCCACTGGTTTTCGGGCTGACCCGTCGGGTTGGCAAGATTTACGAGTTTATTTTTGTAAAGATTTTCTTAAAATATTTTAACCCCTTAAACAAAATAAAAAAGAAAATAATGAACCAACATAAATAAAAGACATCAAACAACAATATCTTCGCAAGAAAATAGTGATAAGTGGATAAAAAGGTTGTCCAATCATAATTTGAAAAGAAAAAAAAAACATCAAGCCTTATATACCAACTAATTTAAGTAATAGAAGCACATTCTTCAACATATAAAATGATAAAATAGGGATTATAAAATTAAATGTAGCTTTCACTTGGGTGAACATAATAACGAGAGACTAAAGGTGCTTGAAAGGAAGAAATGAGTAGGTATGCTAATTAGGAGAGTGACGAGTGAAAGACAATGAAAGAGGAAGAAAGGAGGAATTTTTCGATTTGAAGGTAACGGATTACGTTATTGGGAGAGATAGATGAGCTTTTGTGTGATGAAAATTAGGTCTAGGGAATTAGGTGTATAATTAATGGGTATAGTAGGATATAAGTAATATTAGAAATAATGAATAAATATTATATATATATATATATATATATATATATATATATATATATTATTAAATATTGCCGGACCTACGGGCCAACCCGTAACCCACCGGTCTCAGCCCGTTCGGGCCGCCAACCCGTCGGGTTCAACCCGTTCTGTTAAAAATAATTTCGGGTTGAGATTTTTTTACCCTAACCCGCATTTTAGCCCACCAATTTCAGGCTGACTCATCAGTTTCGGGCTTTATTGACATCTTTAGTCACGGTCCATGTTGCAGTGTCACTCTTCCATTAATTACTGCCCTTAAATTCAAACGTGTGATCATGGTACCTTTTTTTTATTAATGGTTACACACTTGAATAGGGAAAATATGGAATTGTATCCAAAATATTTTTACTTTTTAGAATTTTATCCAAAATTTTGTATGTTAGGAAAGGAAATTTTATTCAAAATATATTTTTTTTTGAATTTTATCCAAAGTTTTATTTCTTAGAGAATTTTATCCAAAATAATTTTCTGTTTGGGAATTTTATCCAACTTAACTAACGAAATTTTTGTACGATGAACCACCCGTTAAATTTCGTGTAGTGTCCAACTCATTAATAATCCATGTAGACGTTAGTTGAACGCGACGTGGACATTATGTGGGATTTAACGGGTGATTTATCGTTAAAAAAATTAATGAATTAAATTGGATAAAATTCTCAAACACAAAATTCTTTTGGATAAAATCCCCTAACAAATAAAATTTTGGATAAAATTTCGAGAAATGAAAATTTTTTGGATAAAATTCCGTGTTTTCCCCACTTGAATAAATTATAAATATGGGCTTGGTTACGCTATGTTGATTGAATTAAGTCGTCGATCAGATAAAAACGATCACTATTGGGAAACATTTCTTAACAACTAGAAATACACCTGTGCGTTGCACGGTTTAATTTTATATATTATAAAATTTAAAAGTATAAATAAATAATAGATTTTTTAGACTTAAATTAACCAATATTTAATGTGAAAAAATATTATTTTTCTACAATTTACATTTTTCGAAATATAATGTAATTTATGTCCTTTCTTAACATATTTTTTTCAACAACATGATTAAATTTAAATAACGTAAAATAGAAGTATATAACCGAAAGAAAATATATATCTTTATAAAAATAATAATATAATTATGAATGTATTAAAAACTAATATGAAACTATATTTGGATTTTGGTAATTTAGCAGTTTTCATAAGGAGTAAATATTTTGTGGCGTTGGAAATTGTTGAGTTTGTAATTGGATTGGTTTCACCTAGGCATAACTCGTAAGCATAGAAAATTGATTGCTGTAGTATGGACGCAGACTCAAAATTGTAATTATTATCTTTAAAATCGAATTAACTTTTCTAGAAAGCTGTTGTGAATCAGAGTGGAGACTTAATTAATTTTGATAATAACAAAAGCAACGCAACTACGTTCAAATGCATAGAAATTTGATAAAGAAGGTTTTTATAGTCTGGCAGCCGTATCAGCTTTTTTCTCAATTTTAAAGATTGATTCAACCGTCCAGCTTAATTTTAGATTATAATAATTCTTTTGTTTAACCTCATTTTATTGGTTCATTAAAAAATTAATTTTAAATATGAATTAACTCTATTAAATTAATTTTAGAAATAAAAGTACTTAATCACCCTAAACAATATATGATTATATAATATAAGCTCTTAGAAAAATTGAAGAATAAATTAACTTAATCTTTGAAATATATTATTAAAATTCTTTTTCTTTTTGAAAAATGTGTAAGCTATATGCCATATGAATCTATCGATATATTATTTTATCTTATATAAATCAATAATTTAAAGTTTTAAGAACAAAAAGATATGGAATCAAAATGGAATATAGTGGTTTTATCTTTCTTTTTCTATTTTGGCCAAAAAAAGTTAAATAACTGGTAAAAACGATTCTAGAATGAACAAATTTAATTTTAATTCACGCATAGTTTTTGGTACATAAACAAAGTTGGTGATATGTCATTGAATTAAAATAATAACAAAAGGTTAATTTCTTTAAATAAATATTGTATGTGATGAATGTACAACAAAAGGGACTATCAACTATGAAATAAAAAATGTAACAAAACACAGATGATTGAATTGCAGATTAATTTCACAAATCTAAAATATGTAAGAATTAATTGCTAAATTTTTACAGATAATGTATATGAATTATTATGGCAAGAAATATTGTATAAATTTATTATTAAGAAAGTTCATAGTAATTAACTAATTAAGTCACGTAATAAAGCATAAGCTAGGGATCCCTAAATTTATTCATGTCTCCCCTCCAAATTTCCCCAGCTAATACGTTATGCCGAACTTTGCCTGACCGCTTAACGCTATCCACGGTGCACCACATCGCCATTGTGGAGCCAGGTTTACTCCGTCGCGCAGATTGACTCTCACTGCACAATACAATTGCATCAGCTCAGACCTGCCGACAATCGGGCCCTGCACCTACGGCACCCGCCAACTTCTGTGGTGTAGAGCTACAGCACTCTCGCGGTGCCTTCCCGTAGATTGAATTCGTAGACTCATCGTCTGCCTCTCCAGAAGTTGAGCCATGGTGTTAAGTACTCGTGTTTAGGTCTCACTTTTCAGCCATTCTCTGATTATTTTTGCTGGTTGTTTGAGTTTGGGTTGATGAACGAAAAAAAAACAGCTTTGGCGAAGGGTGGATGAACTTCGGCTGTCCTTTCTCAAACCCATCCAGCTGGTGGAGTTTGTTCGTAGCTCTTTTATTAGATATAGTAGAGGTTTAAGCGTTGGGTTGCCTTCTCATGCTGACCAAAAAGAAATTATTAAGGTGGTGAGGCTGAAAAAAATAGTTGACGATGGAGATGTGAAAATGGTGGGTTGGTGTTTGAACTGATGAAGTATGTAGTGGCTTTTTAAACTAAAACTTTTGATATTGGCTATAAATTTAAAATTTAAATTCTTGAAAACTGAGTTTGTCAGAAAGCGTGTCATAAGCAAATAATAATTACTTTGCAAGGAAAATTGAAATTATTAGACAAAAACTTGCGTTAGGCAGGCCTAAACGGTTTAGGCGGGTTTTATCCTACCCAAATGGGTTCACTCATCCCAAATAGGGTATATTATATGGGTTTGGGCTTGGGTTAATGGATAAAACCCGCCTAAATCTTGGGTTAATGAATAAAACCTGCCTAAATCGTTTAGGCCTGCCTAACCCAAGACCTTCCCAAATTATTAAGGGTAATTCTAAACAAAGCCACAATTTTACTCAACACAGTCTTATTCACACTTTAAAATATAAATATTACTATTTTACCCTTTTTTAAATATAGGTATTTTTTTAAACATAGCCTCCTCATTATTGAAAACAAAATCAGCATTATTATTTCCTAATTTAGCCGTCAAGAAATATAAAAGAAAAATGAAGAAGATTGGTTATTTCTCTTTCGAACACATTTGTGCAAAATTCCTAACAGAAATGAAAAATTATACGCAATTTAATGACCAATAACAGTGATGAAGTTGAATGAACAAATTGAGATATGGAGTAATTTATTACCTATCCATCGTGATCAGATTAAATTGAAAAGTTATAAGGGTTATTGCAGATAAGTGAATTAATGAAAGAATTATACTAATTGAAATTCAAGAACCGTTCATACTCTAATAATTATGCCTATTTAATCTTCATCAACATTTACTCCACAACATTTACTCAATTATGTTTTTGTTGTTGAAAACCATAAATTTATTGTATAAATTTGATTCGTTTATCCACATTTATATTTTTTCAGTTCTACAATTATATCTTTGAGCAGTTTTAGTCAGACTTGTGGATGGAGGCTAGAGGATATGTTAAATTGGGGGTTATACAACAATAAAATGGTAATATTAATGATTTTTATTTGAAATAATAAGTAGGGCTACAATGAGAAAATTTGTGACTAGGTTTAGAAAATATAATTATATTTAAAAAAGGGTAAAATAGCAATAATAGTATTTTAAAATGTGAATGAGGCTGTGTTGAGTAAAATTGTGGTTGTATTTAGAATTACCCAATTATTAATGATTGTCTGATTTTTTGCTGAAGCAATAAAGATATTTTTGAAATTTAAATGCGTCTAATTAATTTTAGATAAACATTGTTTACATTTTCGAGAACTTAGCGTCATAATGAGTAGTTTTGGCATGTTAATTTATTTAATAATAATATTTAGTTTTCCTAGAATTTGAGCGGGAATTTGGTCGGGACTCCTTTAGTATAATAGATAGATTGTCGAAAAAAATCAATTTTAATTTAAAGGTAGAAGATTTAATTTTAAATAATTATTTTTTAGGTAAAATTTTCAAAATCATATTTTGAACCCTTACCTTTTCAAAATCAAATTTCAAATTATATACAAAATCTTAAACTTTGTGAAATTGTTTCCCCTTGCCCGTCTCCCTAAATAGTGAAAATGCACAAATTAAATATCTAAAAAAAATAGATACCACTACATTAATAAATTTTAAATGTTTATGTAAAACTCACCTAGTTATGTGAGTTTTAGATTTATAATAGTGCAAGAATTAAATAAACTCTAATCTTATTAACATGTCATTTTAAATCATATTCTACATTATCCTAATTCCTACTAAGAATGAAACAAGATATGTGAATGCATTTTGAGAAAGAAGAGGGGGGACATAATTACATTACATGACTTTTATTCACATTCTCACTATATTCTATTCAAAATATTATAATTCTTTTTTTAATCTAGGATTATCGGTATCTTTCTTAATCACTTATCATGATTTTCACCACAACTCCACCACAACTTTTTTGAAATTTATTAAAGAAGACTATGTTATTCATCACTTAATATTAAAATAATATTTATTCTACTAGTTACTTATCGGTTCATATTTTATAAATATATATTTTTTCCATAGTTTTAATTTATTCAGTAAGCTCATAACTACAATTATTTATCAATTAAAAATTAAATAAGATAAAATGAATATAATATTGAATTATTTTTTGGGAAAAAAAAAAAAAAAACAATGTAAGACTGTAGTTATTTAATAGAGTGAAAGTCAAGAATTCAAGATCGTTTGGAACTCTCTATTGTCAAGCTACTTTAATAGAGGGTGATGAACATCAAAAGAATAATTTGAATTCTGCAACTACTTACATAGTTTCATCTCGTCTCACCTCACCTCATTTCCCCATTTCTAACAGGCTACAGAGCATTATGGATCAGACAGTCATCCTATGTTATGCTGTGTTCCTTCATTGCCAAATCACATCTTGCATTGCAGCTCCCACAATTGCAACTGACCAATCATCTCTTCTTGCTCTGAAATCCTCCATTTC
>JAPKLW010008879.1:0-12741 GCA_026898455.1 Plectranthus barbatus | reverse complement strand
ACTTGTCAGTTAACATTCCATTAGAGATTTAGCAATTACATGTACAGTGAATGATAACTGACTAGTCTAACTGATTTACTTACAAAAACATAAAGAGACTAGACTATGGCTTGGAAGATGATCCTGGTGACTGAGTCCGAGCACTGGTTAAGGACTTCAGGATCTCAGTAAGAACGGCCATATCTTGCTCTCTCTTCAGCCTCTCTTCAGCAGCAATTCTCCTCTCTTCAGCTGCAAGGCGTCTCTCTTCCTCAGCAATTCTGGCTCTCTCCTCTTCAGCCAGTGCTCGCGCCCTTTCCCCCTCTTGGATCCGCGCCAAAAGGGTGGAAACACCTGTGGTGACAGATTCCAATTGTTGCGCTACTTCAGTTCGGAAGGTGGCGAGACGTTGATCCATCCTGGCGTCAATGTATGCAAGTAGATGTGCTGGAGGATGGATCTCAGAGAGTGGCTCCGCTGAAACTTCCATGGAAGTGGAAGGCGCATCAGGTGCGGTATCAGCCATCTCTGGTGCAGACTCAGCTGGTACCTCCACTGGAGCGAACTCCTCCGCGGGCACCTCAGCTGATGCTGGCTCCTCCGCGAGCACCTCGGCTGGTGCTGGCGGGCCTTGTACAAAAACAGGTGGGGCTGTGAAAACCACCAGCTGCCAGTCCATATGAAATGGGGCAAGATAGCCCATGACCATTGGAACAGGGGGGACGGCAGTGGTCAGCCACCAACCTCTCGAGGGATCCTCCTCCACTATGTGGTCTACCAGCAGAGAGCTGGCAGCCATGTCAAAGAAGATAGCAAAGTATGGAGGGATCCTGGGGAGAGTGACAAGTACCCTGATGCGGCGGAGAGCGTATATCAGCTGATACCCTCGGCTGGTGCTCTGGAACTGGAGGAAAGGTAACTTCACCGGTTTTGATCGTGGAAGGCCTGAGGATCCAGTCAGCTGTCTGTAGAGAGCAATCTTCTTCAATCGGCGCTTGATTCGCCTGATAGACAGCTGGTGGTGGCCTTGGGCTTCAGTACCCATAAACTCATTTGCCCATTCCTCCTCTGCTCGCCAGTACCCAAGCCCGAGCCTGGCATACAGCACTGCGTGCTCCTCAACATTTAGCTTGCGCTCGCACCAGTCGAAGATCCTCCATCTCCGGAACTCCAGAAAGAGTTCGGCATCAAAAATGTCAGCCAGGTCCCCAAACCTGGTGACTAAGTCTTCATCGACAGCTCGCTCCACTTCAGCTGTGATATTTTCAGCATATTCATATAGAGAGAGGTTGAAGTACTCCACTGGATGCAGGGGCAGGCACCAGTCGTAGATTCTTGAAGCGTATATTGACTGGTGGGGATAATGTAGAATGCTGAAGGCTCCTGCACTCTTGAATTTTGAAACGCCAGGTCCCCGCGGTGCTCCCACCTGTGAATCCCCGTGACCCTCGCCTGAAAGGTATCTTCATCGATCAGGTGATGAAGGTGGATACTCAGCATGTAAGAACTCCTCTCTTGACGCACACGAGGCGCTGATGCTGGTGTGGGTGCAGCTGGTCGTCCAGAAGATGATGATGCTTCTGAAGGGTGTGGACGACTGTCAGCTGGACGAGCCTCAGCCTCAAAATTGGGGAAAAGATCCCTTGGCTCCATCCGCTGCACCCTGGAGTGATGTACCACTGGTGAGGATTCTTCTTCGGGAATGATTATGACTGGCGCAGCTGGAGCAGCTGGCTCCTCACCAGTAGTCTCCATTGCAACTTCTTCCTCCTCAGCTGGGGCAGCTGGTTCCTCATCCCTTAGCATCTCTACATCATCAGAATCTGAGCTTACATCTGAGAAACTCGCCAGTTTTTCCGGGGTGGTCGCCCGGACAACAACTCCTCCACTGGCACCCCCTTGCGCGGCCAGTGGGACTTGAATCACATCCTCTTCTGGTTGATAACTTTCAACCAGGGAAAACACGTCCTCCGATCCCATGTCCAACAGGCGCGTAAAAGATTCATCTGGTAAAATCTGGCCCGGAGCTAGTGCTGGTGGCACAGCACTTGAAGTCTGGGCAACAGCCCATTTGCCCTTGGCAACTTGTTGCATTTGCTCCGCCAGCTGCGCCTGACGACGGGATTCGTGCTCAGCCTTTATCCTAGCAAAGGCTTCATCGCGGGCTGCCAGCTCAGCCTCCCTCTTTCGCTGGTCGGCCAAGGCCTTCAGCCTTGCCTTTGCTTGCTTCTTCCTCACAATAGAAGCATTGTGGTCCCTCTTAGCTTGCTCCACCAGCTTTTGAGCTTTTGTTTTGACCCTTTTCCTTTTCCTGGTCATTTTATCTATCGTCTCCTCCTCAGTCAGTCCAAGGATGGACTTCTTGACTGGTATAGATATCTTCTTTGATTCTGGAGCATAGATGACAGCTGGCTGGGGCTGCTGGGACTGGTGCAACTTGGGCTTCTTCTTAGGAGGTGTCCTGGTGACTGGCACCTGAGCTGATGACCCAGTCACTGCTTGCTCCATCTCGAGAAATGAGGATTCCACCTCATACTTCCTCTTCATTTCTGCCTTCGCCTCAGCTGTCAGCGGAAGAGCTACAGCTGGCACGGCCTCATCTACTGGTTCTGACTCCTCCTCAGAAACTTGGTCAGCAGGGTCCACAGCCTTCTTGCCTCTCAGCCGTTGAGGCTTCTTGTAGTCTGGGCCAGGAAGTTTGACCCTGGTGACTGGGATAAAGTCGGACCCGACCAGTTGCTCCCCTTGGTCGATTCGGTCCCCCATCTCCACCTCCAGAATGTGGCTGATTCGCAGGCCAAAAGACACTGCATGGAGGAACCTGCCGTCAGTCTTGACTGTGCAGTTCTTCTCCACATTCTCCAGCAGCCGGCCGAAAATGAACTCGGCCCAGTTTCCATATACGCCATCCACCAGCGCGCACATAACGGAGAACTTCTTTAAGCTTAGTTCGGCATAGGAGCCGACCTCGCACTGGAGCATGCGCACCACAATGTCGCATACCATCTGCCAGTATTCGTCCATCTCTGACTTCTTCATGCCAGTCTTGAAGATAGTCACCCCCTCCTTCTTCCATTCAGTCCACCTCCGCCTGAACTCCACCGTATCATCCTTGTAATACGTCGCCACCTCCTCACCAGTACTCCTCAGCCCAAAGAGGTTGGCTAGGTACTCTACGTCGATGGTGATCAGGTGTCCGAACACCGACGTGGTGAAGGATTTCCTGTCGTCAGCTATCACCGCGCGAGCATAGAACTCGGCGACCATATGTGGGTGGAAGTTCCTGGGGGTTGCCGTCAAGTATGGTCGGAGCTGCTCATGGTCGATCATTTCCATGAGCTCCTCGCCGTAATGCTTCTCGGCCAGTTTGTCGTTCAAAATCTTCTCCTTCTGGACTTGGGCGGCTCTGATCTGGGAGTTAGAAAGGAGATGTTGGGTGGCCTTTTTGTTCAACTGAACAAGCTTGTTGAAAGGGTAGGTATAATCTATGTCTTCTTCTTTCACAATGCCAGTGAAGGTAGGCATGTGTGATTCGGCTAATGGTAAGTCTAGATCCAAAGACTCAGTGGAAGAGGATGATTTATCAGCAGCGGGGTTGGATGAAGATGCCACGTTTTCAGGGAATAAGTGTTCGGAAATTTTAAGGAAGATGAACGGAAAAAATGTTCGAAAAATTTGAAGGAATGATAAGAGTTTTTCCGATCACGAATAACAGCTATTTATACTGGTGCCATGCTGGGATGGATGGACGAGATGAATTCGTCAAAAGTGAGGATCGACGGTCATCAGCAGGCACGATTCCCTGTAGCGACGTGCGTGGTCGTGCTGACGTGGGATGGTGCGTGTAGCTGACATGGCACACGCTGATTGGTCGCGAGATTGCTTTTGACTGCGCAGTCACTGTGCGCATTAAATGTGGCATTAAATGCCGCATTAAATTCGAAGATATGCACACGCAAGACCAATTTTAAACCTTTCCCGCCATTTCTGCGACAGCTAGCACGACTCTTGGACTTCAAGAGAACGTCAGTTGAGAGCTGGGACTCAACTGGTCATCAGTAGTATACCTGGTCATCAGTAGTATACGCCAGTCGCATACTTCCCCCTGCCAGTATGGCCTTCTTACCAGTCGACAACTGATACTCACAACTGGTATATCACCAGTTGTCTGCTGACAACTTGAAAGATTGAAAGAATTGAGAGCTTGGACTCAATTCATTCCGCATAATCTTCTCTTCACTTCTTCATCATTGCTTGGAATTGGGAGCTGGGACCCAATTTTACTTCGACTGATGGTGCATGACTGCTGGCAAATTCGAAATGAGAGTTGGGACTCATTTCCTTCGTTGTTTATGGAATAAGTTCTGTCAGTAGATACCACCTGTGGTTTTGAGCCACCACTAAAGAAAACATGAAGACTAAGAGCTTGGACTTAGTCTTAATCAGCATCCTTCAGAAAATCAAGAACGGAATGAGAGCTGGGACTCATTCTTCCTCAACACTAGGGCTCGCATCAATCTCCATAAGACCGAGTTTGATGCACAACTCCTTGAATCTTGCTTCTGGCAAAGGTTTGGTGAAGATGTCAGCTAGTTGATCGTCGGTTCTGATGTACTCTACGCTGATATCCTTCTTCTCGACATGATCACGTATGAAGTGATGTCGGATATCTATGTGCTTGGTCCTAGAGTGATGAACCAGATTCTTCGTTATGCACATAGCGCTGCTGTTGTCGCAATAGATGGGTACACAACCAGTGTCCACTTCATAGTGTTCCAGTTGTTGCTTGATCCAGAGAATTTGAGCACAGCAACTGGCAGCGGCAACATATTCAGCCTCAGTAGTAGATGTAGCAACTGAGTGTTGCTTCTTGCTAAACCAGCTGATTAGCTTGTGTCCTAGAAACTGACACGTACCACTGGTACTTTTTCTATCTATACGGCATCCAGCAAAATCTGAATCTGAATACCCAATGAGTGTAAGCTCATCATTCCTGGGGTACCATAAGCCAAGAGATTCAGTTCCTTTGAGGTATTTCACTATTCTCCTAGCAGCTTCCATGTGTGACTTCTTTGGATTGGCTTGAAATCTGGCACACACTCCGACTGAGTATGAAATGTCGGGTCTGCTGGCTGTCAGATAGAGAAGTGATCCAATAATACCTCTGTAGCTGGAAGGATCAACCGATTCTCCTTCTTCATCAAGAAAGATCTGGCAACTGGTGCTCATCGGTATTCTGAGAGCCTTAGTCTTCTCTGGGCAATATTTCTGAATTAGGTCCTTGGCATACTTCCTCTGATTAATAAAAATTCCATCAGCTGACTGCTGGACTTGGAGTCCTAGGAAGTATGTTAATTTGCCCATCATACTCATCTGGAATGAGTTCTGCATCAGTTGAGAAAACTTCTCACAGAGAGACATATTCTTTGACCCGAATATAATGTCATCGACATATATCTGCACCATTAGCATATCATCAGCATCCTTGATAAGGAAGAGAGTCTTGTCGATCTTCCCTTTCCGAAATCCATTACTGATTAGGAACTGTGATAGCGTCTCGTACCAAGCCCTGGGTGCCTGTTTCAATCCATACAGGGCCTTTCTCAACTTGTACACTTTGGTGCCTACTTCAAAGCCTGGAGGTTGTTCGACATATACTTCCTCCTTTAGCTCGCCATTCAAGAAGGCGCTCTTCACGTCCATCTGGAATACCGTGAAACCATGATACGCTGCATACGCAAGGAACAACCGTATCGCCTCCATTCTTGCAACTGGTGCGAAGGTCTCATCGAAGTCGATGCCTTCACATTGCTTGTAACCTTTGGCGACTAAACGAGCTTTGTTTCTGATTACAGTGCCATTCTCATCTCGCTTGTTCTTGAAAACCCACTTGGTGCCAATCACTGACTGATGTGATGGTCTCTCTACCAAGTCCCAAACATTGTTGCGAGTGAATTCCGCAAGCTCTTCTTGCATGGCATTAATCCAATCGGCAGATTCTAGCGCAACTCCTATGGAAGTAGGTTCCACTTGAGAAATAAAACAAGTCAGGAGCGCACTGCCGTGTCGAGTCTGAACAGAACCTTCTGGATCACCGAGAATAGCATCGGATGGGTGATTTCTCAGCCATTTGGGAAGATGAGAATCTGCTGGCGTTGGTTCTTCTGTCCTGATGACTGGTGCTTCCTGAACTTCACCAGTCGGAGTTGCAATTGCAACTGGTGGTTAACCTTCACCAGTCGGAACAATCTCTTCGTCAGCTTCACTCTCTGACTGATCTCCTGATCCTGCGATATCTACATCGTCAGCTGGTGCATCCACTCCAGCTGGTTCATCGTCTTCTTCTGGCTCAAAAATTCCAGACGGAATTCCCCCTGGATTATTGCCAGTTCCACTCAGGGAGATTGAGTGTAAGGTCTCAGCAAGGTCAATTGCATCACCTACCCTCCCGGATTGCTGATGGGCAACCGAGGATACTGGTTGTGAAGATGATCCAGTCATAGGTCTAGTCAAACCAGTTGGTTGAGCATTGGAAGAATTCCTGCCCAACTGATCAACGACATCATTGACCTCAGGAACATCTTCAGCCAGTTGTCGTAATGTCCTGCGCACTAAAGTAGCTTCATCAAAAACAACATTGCATGTTATTTCCACAAGTTTGGTGGTCTTGTTAAATACTCTATAGCCCTTGTGAGAGGGATGTCCATATCCGACAAAGACACCCTCATCAGCCTTAGGCGAAAAAGTATTTAACTTCGACTTACCATTATTATGGACATAACATGGTGAACCGAAAGCACGAAGATGATCTATAGAAGGCTTACGACCAAAATAAACTTCGTAGGGAGTTTTCTTGAGTCTGTCGTTGATCCCGCTTCTATTCTGAGTATAGCAGGCCGTCACCAATGCTTCTCCCCAAAAACTCTGTCCTAAGCCGGATTCTGCCAGCATGGACCGGACCGCTTCTTTCAGCGTCCTGTTCCTACGTTCTGCCAGTCCATTCTGCTGCGGTTGCCTTGGTGCAGATCTTTCATGCTTAATGTCGGCTTCCGCGCAAAAATCCATCAGCAGACTGTTGCAGAATTTCGTCCCATTGTCTGACCGTATCCGCTTTACCATAGCTTCTCTCTGTTTCTGTGCTTTGACAATCAAATCTGGAAGAATGATTTTCACTTCATCCTTGGTTCTGAGAAGTTTTACCCAGGTATAGCGCGAGTAGTCATCGACTACCACCAGCGAATAACGTCTTCCTCCAATGGTTTGAGGTGCTACTGGTCCAAAGAGGTCCATATGTAGCAACTCGAGTACCCGACTGGTACTGGGGCAGACTGGCGACTGGTTCTTGAAGGACTTCTTAGTTTGCTTGCCCTGCTGGCATGCTTTGCAAATCCCTTCCTTCTTGAATCCTCCCTTGGGAAGTCCTTCCACAAGATCATGCTTGGCCAGGTAGTTGATAGTTCTGAAATTCAGATGACTCAACCTTTTGTGCCACAGCCAGTTAGTTTCCATAGTACTGGTGGCCACGAAGCATGAATCTGTCTTCCCACTTTGCCAGTCGACGACATATAGTCCTCCTTTTCGAATACCTCTCAACTTGGTCTCGCCAGTCATCTCGTCCTTGATCTGGCACTCTGATTTCTCAAAGTGAACTGTGTAGCCACTATCGCACAGCTGACTGATACTCAGGAGGTTGTGCTTGAGAGAGGTAACAAGGGATACATTTATAATTCTGACATCGTCCTTCTCGATGCAGCCCTTGCTAATAACTCTGCCCTTAGAGTTATCACCAAAAATAACTGGAGGTCCTTTGACCTTGATAAGATCTGCAAACAAATCCTCTTCACCAGTCATGTGAGCTGAACACCCACTATCTAAGATCCACTCTCTCGACCTCTGAAGCTGTGTTTCATGATCCTGTACCTGCAAGAAAGATAAAGAATTTATTTAGGTCCCCGATCTTCTGCGGGTCCTGCAGGGTTAGATCGCTGAATGATTCCTTTCGGAATCCAGACTTTAGTGATTTTCAGCTTGGTTTTACCCTTGCTGATATCATCAGTAGCCTTTCCCTTCCTTTTGAAGTAATGCATGAGTTTGGTTTGGGAAGGTGTGGCTGTGTGTGTAACTCCTTTGGAAGTATTCTTCCGCTGAGAGTTTCGGAAATATTTTTCCGGTTGTGTGTGTTGCCTTCGTGGTTTCTGGAAGTGTGGACCACCATGGCTAGCCTTCACAGCCCTTTGAGAAAACTTATGATTGGGCTCAGGCCTCTGATAGGTATTCCTCCTATCAGGTATTATCCTTCTCTCAGAGTTACTCTGAGATTTGGATCCCTTGTAAGTATGCTGGTGATTGGCATACTGACGAGGCTGTGTGTGAATTCCCTTGACAGCTGGTGCTGGCTGTCGGATTCCACTGGTAGCTGACGCTGACTTCATAAGGTGTGCTGGCGTCCTGTCAGCAGAGGATTTTGCCAGTTGAGGTTTTTGTCGTGATGACTCACCTATGAATCTGGTCTTATTATTCCTGTGCTGATCAGCCATACAGGACTGACTGGTATTACCAGCTGGTGCTGATGCATTTATCAGTTTGCCCTTACCCTTATCAGCTGTGAGTTCGGGTTGGTTTATGCTCAAATCCTTTTCAAATCCCAACCCGGATTTATCAGTAGGCTTTCTCCAATGAAGGAGAGCCTCTTCCAAATTCTTTGAGCCTTTGTTCAAATGATTTATTTTATTGTCTTGCTCAAGGACAATCTTTTGAAAGGTATCTCTCTCAGTTTTTAAAATTTCAAAATTTTTGAGCAAATCTGAGTGAGTTTCTTTCAGAGTGGCTAACTCTACACCGAGTGACCTAGATTTTTCAATCTCATTGGTCAAAATAGAAATCTGATCTTTTAGCGAGGTGTTTTCGCTAGCCAAGATATTCTTTATTTCGTAAAATTTAAGAAATTCTTGCTGAAGAATATCTATGGTGACAACCTCTGAGTCGGAGCAATGCGACTCAGCATCGTCTAGGATGCGTGGAGACATGATGTGCAATGAGGGAACAGATTGTACCTGGTCGTCAGCAGCAAGTGCTTGTTCCCCCTCACTGTCAGCACATTCTTCATGTGCTTCCTCTCCGAAAGCTACCATCAGCGCCAGTAGCGCTTCCTCTTCTGACTCTTCATCTGACGCATACTCTCCATCATCATGGTCAGGTATATCAGGAACCTCTGTCCTTGTCAGCATGGCCTTAGCAACGGCCTTGGATGCACGCTCTTCAAAGAGCTTCTTCAGCCTTTCCCGCTCTTCTTTATCCACTTGTGGACATTCAAATTTAAGATGGTCAGGGGATTGGCACTGATAACACGCGCGGGGAGCTCTCTTGACGAACTTTCCATCAGATGAGCTGAGAGAAACTCCCTGTTTCGCCTTGGCTTTCTCCAGAAGTACAGCCAGTCTCTTCATTTGTTGCTCAAGATCTGCGATAGAGCTCTCGCTGCCTTTTGAGTTAGATCCCGATGGGGATGGGATCTCTTTCTGCTGGCTGTGCTGCCCAGCAGATCTGTCAGTATGAAAAGGCTTCTTGGGCTTCCATTTGAAATCCCTCTTGACGAAGTAGGCTTCGTCATGTGTTTTGATGCTGGGAGATCCAACGGTCCGAATGGCTTCATTTTTGTTCACCATTTGGATATCCCACTCATGTGCTTGGAGCTGAGCAAATAGCTCCTTGGGAGTCATCTTGGATAGATCCTTCTCCTTAAGAGATGTAGTCTTCACAAACCAGTCCTCCTTGGGCATCTTTGACAGGATCTTTGCATTAAGCTCTGCATTCGAGTACTCCTTGTCCAAAGACTTCAGCTCGCTGACTATAGCATTGAATCTAGCCTCCATCTCCTTGATGGTTTCACCAGTCAGCATCTGGAATGACTCGTACTTGTCCACCGCAACTTGCAACTTGTTGCGCTTCATCTGATCTGTCTCCTTACAGAGACTATCAAGGTAGTCCCAGACTGCCTTGGCGCTGTCAAATTGGAGGGCTTCCTCCATCAGCGGATCTGGAAGAGATGATAAGATCATCTCGAGAGCAACGGAGTCCAGCTGATTCCGCCTCCTGTCTTCAGCGTTCCATTCTTCTGGGGGCTTTGGGATCTCAGCAGCTGGTTGATCTCCTATCTGGTGCCTCGTCTTGGTGATCTCGATCGGCCCTTTCTCCAGCACGTCTTTCATCTCCGGATGGAAGCTTTTCAGCTGAATGAGCGACCTCTTTCGCCACATAGCATGCTTGTCCGGATTGTAGTTGGGCAGCTTCGGGATATTCATCTTGCGTACCTGAGCTAAACAACAGACAGACAAAGTGGAGTGCAAGGAAACTTGGATCTCGGTCCTAAGCGACTCAGTGTACGACCAGTCTAGAAAGACCGACCGCGCCTGATACCACTTGTTGGTCCCGGTTTTTCAGAGTATAAAACGTTACGCAGCAGAAATAATGTTAAGTGTTTTCTTGCACGCTACTTACACACAGCTGACAACTGGCAACTGGTCAGCTGGTGCTGGTTACTCAGTACACAGCTGACAACTGAGACCTGTCAGCTGGTGATTCAAAACTTAGAATATTTAGCCTTGTTTGCACAGTTATATATCAGTTTCAGGATATACTCCAGCACTTGAATGCTGGGTTTAAAATATGAATGAAAGACAGAAAGCTGATAAATAACAAAGGATTTTTATAGTGGTTCGATCAATCGATCTACGTCCACTCTCCAGTCGAAGCACTGGAAATTCCACTGAGAGTAATCAGGTACAGGTCTCCTACGATCTATCTCTAGCTGGTGAATGCCTCGTCCACCAGTTCACTAGATCAACCGCTCCCGGTCCTGGATCCTTCTTCAACTCTCCTCAGCTAATGGAGTGCGAGCACGTCACTTCAACCTCCACAGCTAGCTAGGTGTTTTAGTTCTCCCAAGAACGTAACAGTCTCTACGGCAGAATGCCCGTAATAACTCAAGTGCTGGTAAGCACAGGAGCTGCTGTGAACTCTCTCGAAGGAGAAAGAACACCAAGTGAGATCTTTAACTTACAAGCTTAAAGCTTGAAGTCTCGTGTTTGATAAATCAACACACGGAAAGCTTTATGAAAAGCCTCGAAAGTACTTTATGCGATTTTGCAATAATTTCAGTTCTTTCGGTGGTTGAGCAGATGAGTGGAATGTTTGAATGTTGGTGGTTGCGACGTATTTATAGCCGCAGGAACCGATTCAAACTTTCTAGCCGTTTGGACGCATCCGAAAAGGTGTCAGACCTGGGATGTCCTTCTGACGGCGGCAGGTATGCTTTTCCGGAAAAGATCCATACCTAAGACCGCTTTATCTGACACAGATCTCTTTGTGTCAGAACGGCTCTCTCTGTCAGTCCGAGGAATAAGACTGGCGTCTTGTGACTGATAGACTTTAAGTTATCCTTCCTTAAAGTCATACTTTGTCAGTCGATTCCTCAGAGAATCTTCTTTTTGTCTCTACTACGCGGGGAGAGAGAATCTGGAATTCTGCTGGTAACATCTGACTAGTAGATCATACTGGTGATCTTGTGCTGGCAGTCTCTGCTGGTGACTTGCCCTGGCATCATCTAAGTCTACCAAATCTCTGGATGTTAACTCTTTTCGGAATCTCCCATGACTGGTGAAATCACCGCTGGTGAATAGTGTAAGTAGGAACACGCATTCTCCTGGTAAGGTTTGTCAGCCGCCTGCTGATGAAACCCTTCCCAACTGGTGAACAGTACCCAGTCATAAGCGCTTCTCATGCTGGTGAACAGTGTCAGCACGAGTCTTTGTCAGCCGCCTGCTGATGAAACTTTTCCCAACTGGTGAACAGTAGCCAGTGGTAAGCGTTTCTCATGCTGGTGAACAGTGTCAGCATGAGTCTTGATCAGCTGCGACTTACAACACAAAGACCTAAACAGGACTTTACATATAAGACTAGAGCTATGTAGAGACAACTGACGCTGGTAGGACTTAGGATTTGATCCACCAAAACTATAATCTAAACAAGTAAGCTATTGGGGGAGGAAACCTTAGACAGATTTCCCAACAGATAATAATATCGAGATATCGGAATTTAATTAAAATTAATTGAGATCTCGATTTTATCACGAGATCTCGATTTTCCTGGGTTTCTCCCTAAGTTCTCTGCGTATTTTTTTACGAACAACAGTCCTAAAATCGCGATATTTTCTAAAAAACTAAGATATACAAGTCGATACTAAGATATGCATGTCGATTTTGAACACATAACATCATCATTATAACGCAGAAAACGAATCGAAAATAAGAAAAAATGGTTGAAATCAACATACCTTCGATTTTTCTCTCTCTAAACCCTCTCAACAATCTTCAAATAATTTTTAAAATGTTTCCTTCCTCGTACAACCGAAAATATTTGTTTGTAAAAGGTTGTAATAAATTTACAACTATCTTGGTAGTTCAAATTAATTGTTCAAAATTAAATAAATGAATAAATAAATGAAATTATGAATATTTCCGAAAATGGAAACAACTTTAATAAAGTAAATTTTGTCTTGTAGCCGAAAATGGAAGAGAGAAAAAGACAAAAGTACAAAGTGGCTAGAAAACTTATATTTTTATCCTTGTGGCTATAAAACATACCCACTTATTCAAAGTGGCTAGTTGTATCCATTCCCACAAGAAAATTCCTTACGGGAATAATCTTTCTCCTGAACATTCCCAAATATATTTCGAGGTAGGGAAAATTTGTTTCTTCTTTGAT
>JAPKLW010008878.1:0-12742 GCA_026898455.1 Plectranthus barbatus | reverse complement strand
ATTGTTGAATGTTTGATTGAATGCAATTTGTAGTTTAGTTTGCAAATCATAGTTAGATAGATTAAGAAAACCAACGACTATTGTATTGCCTAGCTATTGATGCATCTTCTTACGAGTAAATAGTTTCCACGAGAGCGAATAGAAAAGATCTCGGATTGATAATTTGACGTGAGAATTGTGTGTCACTTCACACGACGGTCAGGCCTCACATAGGTGTTCCTTCTATGTCGTGAGTAAGAGTGATATTGTGGTCTTACAACATGATAATTAACTGCTTGCCATTGTTGAAGGAAGGATATGCTTTCCTAGATTTTGGAACAAAGTGCTCAACATTCCTTCTCGACACTGCTGGAGATGACTGCTTAGCATTGGCCTACTGTGTCTTCTGCTGAGGTCTAGCAGATGCCTTCTTAGCATGCGATCTCTGATTCCTCTGCTGAGGTTCAGCAGATCCACTCTGCTTACGTCTATCCCCCTGCTTAGCATTTGAGGATTCAACAGTCATCTTTCCCTTAGTATCCTCTTTAGCATATAACTTTCCATCAGAGAGGAATTGAATCTTTCTCTGCTTAGAAGTTTCTGCCTTGTCAAATACACCCTTCTTATAGGATTTGCTAGAAGCTTCAATACTACCAAGGCCTAACCCAGATCTATCAGTATGAGATCTTTGTTGGCTCACAATGGCATTTAGTACTGCCTTGCTAGTAGTATAAGCACAAATGCATTCCTTACTAGCGTTGTTTTTCAAAGCGTGATTCTCCTTTTCAAGGTTTTGAAAACTTTCAGAGAGTTTGGAGATATCATCCTTGAGTTTCGAAAGTTCTTTGCTATCAGACCTTAGTCTTTCGACTTCATCGGTCAAAGATGTGACTTTCAATTGTAGCGAAGTCTTCTCTCCTACTATAGCATCTTTCATTTCATACATCTTTGAAAACTCTAAAGATAGCTTAGCAAGGTAATCTTCCTCAGAATCTAAGGAAGTAGACTCCTCTATTTGATGCGTGATAGCTGGAAAAGAAATACTCATAGAAATTACCTCCTGAGCATCGACTGCAAGAGCCGATTCAGCAGGTTGCTCAGCATCCGCATCAGCATCCTCAACAATATTTGCCATTAGCACGAACATGGCTTCCTCATCATCTTCTTCGGAGGAATAGTAATACTCCTCATCATTATCTGGGATATCAGGTACCTCAGTCCTCGTCAGCAACGCTCTGGTAACAGCTTTAACAGCACGTCTTTCAAATCTTTGCTTCAGGCGCTCTCTCTCCTTTTTGCTGACTTTCAGACATTCGTGCTTGAGATGATCTGGCGAATCACACTCAAAGCATGTCCTAGGCTTTCGCTCTGCTGAGCGGGTGGATGATGAAGAAAGCTTAGCTTCCTTGGCTTCTTTCTCTGCTTTGGCTTCCAACATCAACTTCTGAAGCTTTCTCATCTGCTCTTCCAGCTCGCTGATCTTTAAATCAACAGGTTGAGAGCCTGAGGTTGAAACAACCTCCTTTGCTGGCGACGCTGGAGCAGATCTCTCACCACGGAAAGGCTTCTTGGGATTCCATTTGCTGGGATCTCTCTTAGCGAAGAATGCTAAGTCTTCAGAGTTAGCAGTGGTTGTCGATTGAGCTTGTGCCACGACTGCTTCATTCTTCTTCGACTGCTGGATTATAAACTCGTGAGTTTTAAGTTGAGCAAATACCTCGGATGTTGACATGTTGCTGAGGTCCTTCTCGCTCAAGCTTGTCATATGTCTTTCCCAGGTTGCGAAGCTCTCCAACAATAGTGTTGAACCTTTCTTCCATTGCTTGAATAGATTCTCCTGCATGCATAGAGAAGGATTCATATTTATCAACAACTACCTAGAGCTTTTTGCGCTTCATTTGGTCGGGTTCCTGGGAGGATTCACAGACATAATCCCACATCTGATTGGCTGTATCAAGTTCCAAGGCTTTATCTGCCATCATCGGAGACAAAGAATCAAGGATAAGCTTCTTTGCTAGGTGCTCCAACTGAGCTCGCTTTTTCTCCTCTATTGTATACTCCTCGAATGGCTTTGGGATCATTTGAGGTGGTGCTGGTTGTCCATCAGCGACATGTCCTATACAAGTGTTAGCTTTCATAATTTTAATAGGACCTTTCTCAAGAACAACCGCCATCTCAGGATGAATGCTTTGAAGTTGTATGATGACAAGCTTCTGCCATGAGTTGAACTTCTCCTTAGTATACTTGGGCAAGGTATGGTTCATCTTGGCAAACTTTGATCCTGAGCTAGCCAGACAAAGAAACAGAATACAAGCACAAGGAAAAACTAGATCTGGTCTTAAAGCGACTCAGAAGCAGTCGGTCTTTCAACCTCCTGCTCTGATACAACTTGTTGGTCCCGAGATCAGAGTCGTCGTGGTGAATAAAAAATCAACTCACACACGAAATGCAGCGGAATATTAACGTTCACTTGCACACTTAAGTTCTTTATCAAGATTGTTTAGCTCAACTTGTACTTAGGGTTTCTTACAGTTATACTCTAGCAACTCGGTTGCTAGGTTTTAAGATCAAACACAAGAAATAGTAAATCAATAAAACTGTAAATAGACACGATATTTATAGTGGTTCAATCAAATAGATCTACATCCACTCCTTAGCCGAAACGCTAAGAATTTCACTAAGAAAGTATGTGAAATACAAGGAATTGTCTGTCACTTGTAGCAGGCGGTGAACTTTCGACCCGGCCACTACAAAACTATCCTCCGTTACTTCTTTCTCCTCAGTCAGCTACAGCTCCGGCCAAGTCAAGGGCAAACCTTCGTAAAACTTATCCTTCGCTGCTAGGGGGAGCTTTTAAAGTTCTCTCCTGAACTTGTCTATTTTCGGCAATATGCCCGTCGGAGTCAATCCCTTTTCAGAGATGTGACTGCTGGATGCTTCCTAGGATGGAAGGTATCCCAATGATTGGATTCTCGACCGAAATCAAGGAATCTCTTAAAGGCAGTGTCAGATATTCAATGGACGACACTCCTGGTTGTTGAGAGCTTTGAATACACTTTTATCTCGTGCTCTCAACTGACTACTTTCTCACTCTTTTGTCAAAGGAATCTCGCTGTTAATGCTTTTTCAGATGTGGTTGAGGTTCCTTAGCTCGTGAGTAATGGAAGCAGTAGTCGTCTCTCACTTCTGGATTTGTCTTTTATATCTGGAGATTCAAATTTTGAATCTCCAGACCCGTTAGATACAACGGTCCCTTCGTCCAAGAGTGGTTCGACTTTATCCGTCCTTTCCGACATCGTACAGTACTTTCCAATCTACTTCGGAAAAGTTTTGTCTTTTGCATGTAGGTCTATCAAAATGGTAGTGTGCCAGTCGTTGATAGCTATCTCGCCTTGCTAAGCCTTCTTGGAACGATCGGCTAAGCCTTCCTAGCAATCTGCTAGACAATGTATCGGACTACTGATTGCTCAGCAGTTGCTCATATTTAGCACTTGATTCCTTCGACTCTGGATTGCTATCGCCTTTAGCAATCTGCTACATGCTAGCGAATGCTCACTCCTTCAGCATTCCGCTATACTTTGCTTTTAGTAAATGCTAATCTTCTTCTAGCATTCTGCTATTATTCTTCTGACTGCTGAGTACTTGATTCTAGCAGTTTCTTCCTTTGACATAGGATTGCTAACGCCTTCAGCAATCCCCTCCTGAGCACTTGACCACCATTATCTCTAGCAGTCATCCTCGTCTGCTAATATCTCTAGCATCCACAGTCTGCTAGGAATGATGCTAGCAATCTAATCTATTACAACTCGATACTTAGCCTATACAGGACATTACAAGAGTTGCTAGACTATACTTGAATTCAACAATTGATCGACCAATCTACTAAGGTTTGATCCAACAAAACCTCTTATAATATGATCTAAGGGAGATTTAGGAATAATTTCCCAACAATTTCCCCCTTTTTTAGTGCAATCAAAGTTTACTATCACTTGCTGAATTAAGAGGAAAAATATCTGAGCTTTACAAAATTTTTCTAAGTACAAAGCTATGCTAAGCTAGCAGTCTAACTCAGAGTTAATCCATCTTAATTGTAGCAGGGATTGGTTTTAGATAATTTCCCCTCAATATGTGTTGGGAATATTTCTCGATTAAGATATACGTAAATGCTGCAAGGAGTCTGCTAGAAATTCTAGCACCCAAATAAATTAACAGGCATTCACAACCAATCCAAGGAAAACTTATGCAAAATTCGTTGAATACACTAAAGTGTATATCAACTTTAGTACGCAATAAAAACTCAAAAATCGACAATAAGGAATTATCTAAGTCTGGTTCCATTTTCATTCATATGATTTGAGCATTACAATTACAAATGAAAAGGAATATCAAAAAAATGCTAAGATAAGATGTTAAGGTAAGAAGTGTAAGATCAAGAGTCGGGAGCAGGCTTCTTCTTATCAAGCTCATCGAACTTGCTCATCGTCATCTTCATGAATTTTTCAACATAAGCCTTGCTCGCTTCTCGTTCTGCTGCATCCCTCTCTATCTTCTTAGAAATATTTTCATTGTCCATCTCTAACTTCTTTATCTATAGCTCTAGCTCTTTCTTTTTGAGCTCTGCCTCCTTCTTCTTAAGTTCTGCAATTTCTTGCCTCCTCTCCTCCTCAGCAGCAGCTAGAGCTTCTTCCTCCTTCTTCCTCTGCTCGGCTTCAGTAAGTCTACTTTCTTCCCCCTCTTTGAGAGCAGCCAAAAAGGTAGAAGAAAAGGATTGAACAGTTTCCTCCATATGCTGCTGGGAGTCAGCGACCTCCGTCGTCAAGACCTCCACATTTTGTTTCACAGAGGAACCATCCAACCTCACTTCAGCAACATCAGTGCGGGCGTCAGACTCCTCGGTCCTGACCACATCAATCTCCTACCTTATCTCAACCTTCTCCATCTCAACTCGCTCATTCAGGGAAGATAGAGCATTTCGCATCGCCTTTTGCATGGCTGAATCCACGTAAGATTGGAAGTCATAGGAACTTACAGGTGTAGCTTCAAATGCAGAAGATGTTGTTCCTAACACCAGGTCCAGACCTTCAGCAGTTGTAGCTCCTTCCTAACTCGGCTGTGCTATCTCCAAGGCTTCAGCATTTGCTTGTTGAGCAGTAGAGTAACGTGACTCTTCATCTATCAACAACTTAGCACCCTCCATGATCTGAGAAATTTCAACATCATTAGCAATCTAAGCTTGAGCAGCCACGTAGCGTTCTTCCTCATTCAGCATCCTCTGAGTAGCATCCAAGATTTGAGCAGTTTTAGCCTCCTGAGCTTTCTCAGCTTGAGCAGCCTTTATAATGCTAAGAATATCCAGGCCCAAAAACAGGACAATTATTCTGTCTTTTTCAGTGAGCTCAGCAGGCTCTCGTTCAGCAATCATTTCAGCCTTCCTGGCTTCCATTCTTTCCTTCTTCAGTACTTCATATTCTACTTGTCGACGACAATACTCAGCAGCCGCTCTAGCCTGTCGCTTTGAGAGCTCAATCCAGGCATCTGAATAATCGTCGGGGGCAAATGAGGATGGCAGCAATGATTCGGAATTGGAGAACAACCTATGACACGGATCGCCTACAGCCTAGCAATGACCTGCTTGTCTGAGTACTGCTTGGATCCAGCTACTTGATCAACCCAATCATTCGCCCTTGACTCTTCCTTCTTCCAGAAATTTAAGCCTCGAGCAGTTGTGACCATCATCCTTTCCTCAAAGCACAGCTGATGAGTCACATAATCAATAAATTTCCAACTCCTCAACTCCTCGGCTAAAACCTTCCCTTGCTCTGTCGTTTCATCAATCTCACCATAGAATACATAGGCTAAGTCTCTTTCAACTTTTGCCGAAATGAATTCTTCGATCTCAGACAGCATCGAAAGTACATCTCCACTCGCCTCCTCCTTGATATGAACAGGGGCGCACCACTGAGCAATCCCTCTCAACTTGAATCGGGGCCCTGGAAGACCGTCGAAGGGTACGTGCAGCTGATTGTTAGTGCCTCTTTTGATCTTTCTCCAGAAGCGTGCATCGTATACGTCCTCAGATTCACCATCGGAATCTGATTCAGAGCAAGTATCTTCATATCCTGTGGGAGTCTCTTTGCTGGCCTGCTCCTCTCCTTGTGTGCTCTCATTCCTTTCAGAGATGCTAGCAACCTGCTCAGCGCCCTGTCCTTCAGCAACGTTAGCAGTCTGCTCAACGTGCGGTTCCCTAGCAGTCTCAGCTTCATCATCTGCCTGCTGTCCTGCTCCGAAAGGACCAGCATCCCTATCTCTGGGTGGCATTTCCTCATCAGAGCTGCTGCTGCTTGGCTCCTCATTCGGTTCACGAAATTGAACACTCTTTCCCTTGGTTTGCTCCAACGCATTGAAAGCTCCGGACTGCAAAAGTTGATCTAGCTCTTTATCTGACATTGCTTTCTCTTCCGGCACAATTGCTCCTCTAGCATCCACTTTCAGAATGGTGACAGTAATCCGTCCACCTTCCTTAGTTTTCCCCTTCTTCTGCTTTTCAACTTCTATGGCTTGCTGGGAAGCCTCCTGTGCCGCCCGCTCCAACAACTGAGCAACACTCTTCGCCTCGGCACATTCATCGGCAACCCTTTTAATGTTCTTGAAATTCTGATCACGAGCCTCGAACATCATCTGCTCAAGCTTCTTCTTGTATGTTTTCTGCTCCTTTGCCCCATGCTCTGCCGTCCTCTTCCTTTCGTTTATCCCTTTCAATCTTTCAGATAAAGGCTTGGAGGATAAAGGACTACCCTTCTGCTGTCCCTTTGCTTCCGGAGTCGCAGCTGCCTGCTCCAGAGTCTCCTTAGCAGCATCTCTCTTCTGCTCCGATTGCTTCACTAACCTCCTCCTGGTCCTCTTTTTCTCTGGCTCAGCAGGAGTGGGGACGTCTTTAGAGATCAGATCCAATGGCTTCTGAACCCACCTCCTAGTCCTCCTCTTCTCAGGCGAGTAATCTCTGTGCGAGTCCTCTTAGGAATGGTAGCAGCCAGATGATCCAGTGGAGTAGTGGGCACAGGGACTTCTCCTCCTAGCTCCAGCTTCTCAATCTCTTCGAGCTCCTCGAAGCACTTCTCTGTCTCTGCTTCCTTCCTAGCAGCCGCTATCTCCTCCGGAGTCATAGTAATGGCATGCTCCAACTGCTGGAATGCTAGCTCAGCAGCGGTGGGATGCTCTGGAGATGTAGGAATTGTGGTGTCCACGTTCATTGTGCCCTTCAGAACCCTTGGGCGGCTAGCATCGGGATGAGCAGTTGCCTTCCTCATCTGAGGAATGAAGTCCGTCGGAAGCAACTTCTCCCCTGCATCCAGCCTTTTCTTATGAAGAAACATTTCTATGAACTTACTGATTTTCAAACCAAAATTCACATTCGAAGAGAATGTGCCATCCCTCGTCACAGTCACATTCTTTTTCACATGCTCCAGCCACCTCCCATAAAAGAATACGGCCCAATTTCCCTTCACCTTGTCCACCAGGGCCATCATCACGGAATACCGGTGAGCAGACATTTGGGAATATGAACCAGCATCACACTGGAACATTTTGATCACCAGCTCAGCAAGGAGCTTGTATTTCCCCTGGAATTGGTTGATAGGGTGTGCAACCTTGAAGGTGATCGGCTGGCCTTTGTTGTCTTTCACTAGCTCCGACTTCTTCCACATCTTCCATCGTTTCTCCATCTCAGCTTGATCATGCAGCTTATACTAAGCAATACGAGTACCGTCCTTGGGAAGTCCAAATTTGGCAGCAAGTATATCGGCATTCACCTCCAATATTGTACCAAATACCGAGGTCTTGAAAGATTATTCAGAGGGCTCCTCCACTACTGCCCTAGCATAGAATTCAGACACCATATGTGGGTGGAACCACGATAGCTCTGCTGACAAGTACCCAATAACTCCTGCTTTTTCAAGAACATCCATGAGCCAATCTGGAAATTGCGTAGCGGCAAGAGGGGTGTATAAAATCCTATCCTTCATAATCTGTGCCGCACGCCTCTGCTTGTTGTACATATTGGACTGTACCTTGGTCTTGGCAAGCGTCACCAACTGACCATATAAGATATCGTCCTCCACATCCTCCTTCTTGACAACATCGGTGTATTGAGGTGCCCACCTCTCATGGAGAGTCATGGTGGAAGTAAGGGATTGAATAGGTATACCGGACTCAGTAGACGAGTCAGATGAGGTGGTATGAATAGATGGTTCGGAATGATGTGATTGGGTGGGGGATTCAGGATTAGCAGCCATTGTAACAGAACTTAGGAGAATTTTTGAGAGAGATTGGGAATTTTCTGAGAGCTTGAAGGCAAGAAGGCTTAAGGATTTGAATTTCTGTAAAGTGAAAGAATTCGAGTAAGTGAAGCGTATATACCTTACGGGTAAAGATCTGACGATTGGGGTTATACGTCATTAGCTGCAATCGACGGTTAGGCTTCGCGAGGATGTTTCGTATGACCCACGGCCCTACGAACTCGAGTGCCGATGAAGTGTCAATCCCTGGTCCGTTGCTGCCGTCTGCACGCAATAAATGCACGTCCCATTTAAAATTCTAATTGATCCCGCGTATGACTTCCTTTGCATGGTGGAGACTGCTACCGGTTGGGGCTTAGCAGTCTGCTGTCGTAGGAAATCCTTAACATGCATATGAGTCTGCTGAGAGCTTGGACTCAACACTCAATTCATACAGGTATAATCTGCTGAGGGTTCGAACTCAGCAGCCAAATCCTCTAGCAACCTTCAATGAATATTCCCCAATATCTAACACCTTCGGGAATGCTAAGAGCTTGGACTTAGCATTCCTCTGCTATTTGCTCAGCAGTCTTGACTTAGCATCAAGACCTAGCAGTCTACAGACATAAGCTTGGATATGTTTCTCCATCTCCTTCAGATCTTCAAGAAATCCAGAAAGAATGAGAATAACAACTCATTCATCCATAGCATCGTCTATCTCCATAAGACCTAACTTGATGCATAATTCTTTAAATCTGACCTCAGCTAGCGGTTTAGTGAAGATATCCGCAATCTGTTCTTCTGTGCATATATATGGTTGTCGATATCCTTCTTCTCTTGATAATCTCTGATGAAGTGATGTCGGATATCAATATGCTTCGTCCTCGAATGATGAACTAGGTTCTTCGTTATGCACATTGCACTATTGTTGTCGCAGTAGATCGGCACACATTCAGGAGGAATATCATAATCTTGCAATTGCTGCCGAATCCACAAGATTTGCGCACAACAGCTAGCGGCTGCTACATACTCTGCTTCAGTAGTAGATGTAGCCACTGAGTGCTGCTTTTTGCTAAACCATCTAATGAGCTTGTGTCCAAGGAATTGGCATGTCCCGCTGGTGCTCTTCCTATCAATCTTGCACCCTCCAAAGTCTAAATCCTAGTAGCCACTCAATGCTAGACCATATGACCTTGGATACCAAATTCCTTGACCCTCGGTGCATTTGAGATATCGTACAATCCTCTTAGCAGTGTCTAAGTGCGACTTTTTGGGATTTGCTTGATATCTCGCACATAGACCAACAACATACGATATATCTGGTCTGCTAGCTGTGAGATATAGCAGTGAACCGATAATACCTCGATAGAGAGTAGGATTCACATCATCTCCTTCTTTTTCAAGTGCAGCTATACAGGTCGTGCTTATTGGAATCCTCAAGCTCTTCGTCTTCTCCGGACAATACTTAGCGATCAGGTCGCGAGTGTATTTCCTCTGATGAATAAATATCCCCTCGCTTGACTGCTGGATTTGAAGTCCTAGAAAATAGGACATCTTCCCCATCACACTCATCTGGAAATTGTTCATCACAAGTTTTGAAAACTTGTCACACAAGCTTTGATTCTTCGATCCAAAAATAATGTCGTCGACATAAATTTGTACGAGCAAAATACTTCCTTCGTCTTTAATACGGAAGAGAGTCTGGTCTATCCTTCCTTTCTTGAATCCATTAGCTAGCAAGAACTTAGACAAAGTTCCATACCACGCTCTTGATGCCTGCTTCAATCCATATAAGGCTTACCTTAGCCTATAAACTTGGTTTCCCTGCTCAAAGCCTGGTGATTGCTCAACGTACACTTCCTCCTTGAGCTCACCATTAAGAAAGGCTCTTTTCACATCCATTTGCATCACAGAGAACTCATGGTGTGCAACATATGCTAGGAATAAATGAATAGCTTCCAGTTGGGCTACTGGAGCAAACATCTCGTCTTAGTCTATTCCTTTGCATTGTCTGTAGCCCTTTGCTACTAGACGAGCTTTGTTGCGGTCGACCATTCCTGACTCATCTTTCTTGTTCTTGAACACCCACTTGGTTCCAATAACACTCTGATGCTCAGATCTATCTACTAGATCCCAAACATGATTGCGCGTGAACTCTGCTAGCTCCTCCTGCATAGCATTCACCCAATCTGGACATCGTAGAGCCTATTCAACCTTCGTAGGCTCCTCATGCGAAATATAGCACGCTAGCATCACATTGTCTTGTCTTATCAGAATAGGATCATTGATGTCACCAAGGACATCATCCAAAGGATGATCACGTAGCCATCTTGGCTTCGGATTGCTAGGTTCTGGAACTTCAGCATCGGCCTCGCCTGCTGGGTTATTGTATACTACAACATTTTCCTCAACAATCTCCGGGGGTTCAGCATTCTGGATCTCAGCATTCTGATTCTCAGCATCATGAACTTAAGCAGCTGGGAGCTGAGCATCTGGAGCTTCAACAGCTTGATCCTTAGCATTCTCCAAATGCTCAGCACGGCTTTGGCAGCATAATCAGCAGCGCCTACACCGTCTTCAGCGCTTCTTGCTGGATCTGGGATCTCCTCATCGTCTTCATTAAGCGATCCCAAGATATCTAAATTATCGTTAAGATAAATTAGATTGGTGGCCTCAGCATGATCGTTAGCATCACTGGCCCGATCAACAGTCTGGTCACCTGTTGAGTGCGTCTGGGTTGGATTGTAATCACTCATAGACTTAGTCGGGTCAATACGCATATTTTCGAAAGAACTCAAGATCGATTGACCATAGACATCATTAGTCTCATGATTACTAACCACTTTCTCTTTTATAATTCTGCGCACTAAGATAGACTCATCAAAAATAACATTGCATGTTATTTCCACAACTCCAATCGTCTTGTTTAATACTCTATAGCCTTTGTGAGAAGGGTTACCATATCCAAGGAACACACCTTCATTAGACTTACGCGAAAAAGTATTAAGCTTTGACTTCCCATTGTTATGAATATAACATGTTGAACCAAAAGCACGGAGATGAGTAATAGAAGGCTTACGACCATTGTATACTTCGTAAGGAGTCTTATTGAATCTGGCAGTGATTGCGCTCCTATTCTGAGTATAGCAAGCTGTCATGACTGCTTCGCCCTAATACTTAGCAGACAGCTCGGAATCGGCTAGCATAGACCTCACTGCTTCGTTCAAAGTTCGATTCCTTCTCTCTGCTAGACCATTCTGCCGGGGAGTCCTAGCAGTGGATTTCTCATGCTTGATACCAGATTCGGCGCAAAAATCCATCAAGATCCCGTTGTAAAACTCGATTCCATTGTCCGATCTAATCCTCTTGGCTGTAATTTCTTTGCTATTTTTCTCCTTGAGGATTAGCTCCTGTAGGATGAGCTTTACTTCATCTTTGGTCTTTAGCAATTGAACCCATGTGTACCTGAAGTAGTCATCAACAACCACAAGTGTGTAAATCTTTTTACTTACAGTGAGTGGAGTGACTGGGCCAAATAGATCCATGTGCAATAGCTCTAGGATCCTTTCTGAAGTGGCCTTCTCCGGGTTGGATCTAAATGATGCTTTGGTCTTCTTCCCTTGCTGGCAAACTTTGCACACACCCTCCTTGCGGAAAGTCTCAGCAGGCAGACCTACAACAAGCTTATTCTTGGCTAGATGGTTAATGATTTTAAAATTTACATGATTTAACCTCTTGTGCCTAGCCAAGTTGTCTCTTCCTTGCTCAGTGCTACGGAGCACGAATGTTGTTGACCGTTTTGCCAATCAACAATATTTTGGCCACCCTTATGGATGCCTCTAAGCTTTACTTCACCCGTAGCATTGTCAGCAATAGAACAACCAGTATTAACGAAAGAACGGTGTACCCATTTTCGCATAGCTGGCTAATGCTTAGCAGGTTGTGCTTGAGATTGGACACGAGTGCAACATTGATAATCATTAGTCCATTTCGCTCTATGCATCCTCTCCCAACCACTCTGCCTTTGCTATTGTCACCGAACATGACTGTGGGGCCATAAAATCTTTGGATGTCAGAGAACAACTCTTCATCCCCTGTCATGTGGGCTGAACAACCGCTATCAAGGATCCATTCGTTTGACATACTTGATGTCTTAGCACAGGGATCCTGCAAACAATCAACAAGTTTATTTAGGTACCCGCTTAGCATCGGGTTCTACGGGATTAGCATGGATCATGGTTCCTTTTGGAACCCACATCTTGGTGATCTTCAAGATTTTCTTCTTGATCTCACCCTTCACAACCTTCTCGACATTAGGATAAGTATGCTTTGCAAAATTAGATCTAGGTGTGGTTGTGTGCTTAGCCTTCCTAGTCCTTTGAAATGGAAATGGTTTGGACTCAGGCCTTGATATGTGTGTAAAATGTCCTATTTTTTGATGTGTGAGCGTGCATGTTTGTGGCCATTTTACCCTCATATCATATGCTTTC